>BDUI01002223.1:26292-50352 GCA_002335545.1 Apodemus speciosus | reverse complement strand
GAGAGTTCTTTTACTCTAACTGAAGGAGAGGGATGCACAAGTGTCTTTCTTGAGAATGTCTCTTTTCCTACGAGGACTTCAGAATAGGGTCAAAGTTATCCAGGCACTCAAAAGAGAAACAGGAAGAAGGCTCTACTCCTGCCTTTAAGGAGTTTATAGTATAGTGTGTGTGTGTGGGGGGTGCTGCTACTGTACAGAAGAGCTGTGACAGTGGTGTGTGTGTGTGTGTATACATGTACATACATACATACATACATACATACATACATACATACATATTAGGGGAAAGGCATCCTGGAAGAGGTGACACAGAGGGGACCTCCATGTTACCAGAGGTATGAAGCTGTGTGATATTTGTAGTATGTGTCAGTTGTAGGAAGACAATGGTATCGGGGCAAGCTCAGAGGTGTGGCAGGAACTGGTTAGGGAAGAGTTGTACAGACCACGCACATAGACTAAAACTCCGGACACAGCTTAGCTGTCTGCTCTGCATTTGATTTTCTCACAGGGCTGTAAGAAACTATCATTATGTTTGCATTTTCATCTCAAGGTTCCTTAGGCAAAGTATTCTTTTGAAAACTCACTCATATGGCGATAGCTAGAGGCCACCTCATTTTCTTGTCCTGAAGACTTCCTCATAGGATCATTTATCATGTGACAGCAGGCTCCATCAAGCTTTGCAAACAAGCATATGAGAAAAGTCAGGGAGGGCAAGCAGGATGACAGACAGTTGTTTTGTTTTGTTTTCTTGTAACCCAATCCCCAAAGAGACATCCTGTCACTTCCTTGCTTAGAAACAATTCGTGAGTCCCAGCTGACACCCAGGGGAGGGGATCATACAACTGTATGATGAATACCCAGGGATGGGGATGACTGGCCATCCAGTTCGAAGTTGACAGCACAGGTGGCAAGTGATGTTGCTGGGTAAGGCTTCTCCCTGGTTCTTGTCTTTGCAAAGGAAAGAATTCAGGTGAAATGCAGACAGTTTGAGCAGAAGCTTATTTCAGTAAAGTACAGCAAGCCAAACACTCAGAAGAGAATGGGGCAAGCCAAGCTGGATCAGAGGTCAGATACCAGGGTTACATAGAATTTTAAAGACATTTTAATCAATATTTATGAGGTGGGTGTCATTTTCATAGAAGTAAGGTGATAATTAGTTCCCTTTCAAAATGTGGTGGGCCATATCTCCCTTTTAGGGTATTTCTTTCCATGATCCTCTTAAAAGTAGACGTCAAAACCACAGTGTGTGGCTGGAGCTATGGCTCAGTGAGTAAGAGTACTTACTGTTACAGAGGATCTAGGTTCAGTTCCCAGCACCTCCATGGTGACTCTCAACTATCTGTAACTTCAGTTCCAGGGCATCTGACACCCTCTTTTGAACTCCATAGGCTGCAAGTACACATGTGGTTTTACATTCATCCATGCAGGTAAAACTCTCATCCACATAAGATAAAAATAAGTCTTTTTCTAAATACAGTGCAAGTGATACTGTATGAAGCCCAGAGCTTGTAAGCAGACTCTTTGCTAGGGAGCATGTTTGGAAACTGAGGAAGTTCAAACAAGCAAGTCAGCACTGCGGAAGGTAGTCCCGTTGTTTCCTGTGGCCCGGGTTTCTCATATATGGGGACAAGCCTAACTTCAGCTTCAAGAATGCTTAGCTCCAAAAGGGTACTCAGAACCATAGGAAGTTGGCTCCCAGTTCACGGGTTCAGTTCATTGGTTTCCTCCTGTTCTCTTCCTCCCAACCCAGGAGTCACAACTCCCAACATACAGCTGCTGTTTCCTTGGTTGCCTCATATCTAGCTCCTTACCTACCACAGGTCTCAATGCCAGGTAACCAACTGGTTCAAACCACAGTTCTTTTCCTTCAGAGTACACCCTGCCAATCATATTATGTGGTAGAACACTTCTCTGCCTTGCTTCTCCCAATTGTACAGTTGACATAGATATGATGCTAAGCACACACTAAGGATTTTGTAACCTACTAAGTGCCAGAGATAATGCTGGTCCTCTAACCTCTTTGTGCCCAGGGACCACAAATGTGGTTATATCTACAGGCCAGGGAGCTAACGAGAATGAATAAGGCTCGCAGAGTTTGAGGGACACGGCAGCTGTGGCGAATATGTGAGTCTACTTCAAGCGGACAGCTTTTCACTCACCCAGCATGATACCCAGTGAGACTGTATACACATCACGGCCAGGGGAGTCTCACTACTGCAAATCAGGATGAAAATGTGTGTATTTTTGTATGAAATTGTCCATCTGTAATTTATTTTTCCCTTTTCCATGTTTCATGTATGTGTATGGTGTGCATGGGTTTTGTTTGTTTGTGTTTGTATACTCGTGGTAGCACATGTACATGTGGAAGCCRAAAGCCGATGTCAGGGGTCATCCCCAATCACTCTTCCTCCCATTGTTTGGTCTCTCCATCAAAGCCAGAGCCTGCTACTAATGCTAATATTGCTAGCTAGCTTGTTCTGGGGCTCTTCTGTCTATGCCACCCTAGGCTGGAATTACAGGTAGTTCACCTCGTCCACCTACCTCCCTAGCATTTCACATGGGTTCTGGGAATTCAAACTTTAGTCCCCACACTTGGGTGAGAGCACTTTAAACCTTGACTTGTCGTCCCAGTCCTGAAACCGTCCAGCTTGAACTTTTGTCAAGTGAATTTAAAAGCGAATTTAATATGGTGTGAACCAATGCTATGTGGTGAATCAAAAACAGAGCAAGACCAATTCTGCCCTTCACTTCRCTCAAAGCCGCTAAGTTGGTGGCATCTCTCTGCTTTGCTCTGCATGTTTGGAGCAAACGTATAGTCAAGGTCCAGCATATATGTTCAGTGTTGTCCTAGGGAAAGGAGAGGAAAAAGTGGCCCTTGTTTCTGCACTGATCACTTAACTTGGGACTAGAACTTCAGTTTTATACAGAAGATCAGATTCCATATTTGACAAAAGCATGTTCACAGTTTGGAGCTTTAGAAAGATGGGGCTGGGTGTGTGACTCACCTGGTAGAATGCTTGCCTAGGATGCACGAAGCCCTGGGCTCAAGTATTAACACCGCATACAGAAACAGGCCTGGCACACATGAGGAGTCTTGGCACTAGGAAGGTTGGGGCAGAAGGATCAGAAGTTCAAGGTCATCATCCTCTGCTACCTAGTGAGTTGAAAGCCAGCCTCTACTACAAAAAAACAAACAAACAAACAAACAAACAAAACAAACAAACAAAAAGCATTTCCAGAAAAAATTATTTTAAGGGAAAGGGGCATTTTTATTTCAGTTCATTGTAGTATTGGGTTCCTATTAAATTCGGGACACTCTACATCACTCCTGCCCTCTAAAGCAAACTTATCCGTGGTAACTTTACCTGCCTCTTAATAAAAATGTCTTTTGCCCCACCATCTCACATATTTTTCAGACAGGGTTTTAACTATGTAGGTTCTCAGAGATCCACCTGCCTCAGCCTCTGCCTCCTGCGTGCTAGGATTAAAGGCATGTACCAACACACCGGCAACACCAATTTTTGAGGAAGAATGCACATGAAAAATCTTCAGAGGGCAGTAAGATCCAGAGTTAACCACTGCATGATACATCAGTGTATTTGGTCCTTGGGATTGCCAGACTCCTTCATTTGTACACATAAGTTGCAATATTGAATATTCTTATATTGTATTGATTTCATTGGTGTCCAAAAGAAATAGTTTCAACAAAACACTCTTTGTTTATTATTTGTCACTAAAGCAAGTGGTAAATGGTGTGATGATTTACATGGTTTATTCTGTCTTAAGGGGGCTRCATAGTAATTGTTGTGTTTCTTATTTTATTGACAATAACTACATACATTGATGAAATACAATGTGATATTTTGTATATGTATACATTGTTGAATGTGTACATAAACACATTGTGTGAATCAAGCTAGTTAACATACCCATCACCTCACATGCCATTTATTTGTACTGAGAGCATTCAAAATCTATTCTTTTAGAACATTTGGAATAGATACTACTATTCACTGTGGGTCCCATGCTGTACAATAGGTCTTGAAAATGTATCTCACTTATCTAACTGAAACTGTGCACTCTTAGGCCACATCTCCCTGGTGATAACTTTTGACTTGATAATTTCCTATTCCATTTCAACAAAATTGAAGAAAAAAAAGCACTAGTATGTTCAAAACTTGAGAAGAGGGGGCTGGAGAAATGACTCAGCAGTTAAGAGCACTGGCTCGTCTACAGGACCTGGGTTTGATTCGTAGCATCTATATATAACTATCTGTAACTCCAGTTTGAAGGGATCTGATGCCTTCTTCTGGCCTCCATAAGCACACCAGGCATACAAGTGGTGCACAGACAAACATGCAGGCAAAAACATACAGTCACATAAAACAATTTTTTAATAAAAAAATAGCCAAACCAAAACCAAACAAACAAAAAGAAACCCAAAGAGCCAGACATTCAGAGGGTAGAGGCAGGTGGTTCTCTCCGAGTCTGAGGCCAGCCTTGTCTACACAGTAAGTTCCAGGCCACCCAGGACAACATAATGAGACCCTGTCTCAAACAACCCGGAAGTTGAAAAGGAAGGTGTTAGTGTATAAAGAAAGAAAAAGAATGGGGCTGGTAAGGTGGCTCAGTGGGTAAAGATGCTCACAGCCGAACCTGGAACACACACACACACACACACACACACACACACACACACACACACACACACACATGCACAGGCATATGCATGCAAATGCACACTCAAATAAATTTAATCACCCTTCCTTTACAAAAAGGAGAATGCATGTGGTAGAACACATCTTGAAAGCTAGCAGTCAGGAGGCTGAGGCAGGGTAATGCCAAGTTTGAGGGAAGGCTGGCCTAAATGAATCTTTTAAATGTTTACAGTATCTTTTGTCTACATAGTTTACTTTCATCCAATTGAATTGGGTAAATACACCAAGAGAAATTTACATTTTGTTTCCCACATTGAAAAACTTGAGCCCCAAAACTACAGAAGCAAAAGCTAGTGAAGCTGTGTAAAGTGAACTTAATATGTGTTTTTACTTTGTGGAAATCAGTCTCATAAATATTTGTATGTGATATCACATACTTCAAATTATTCAAGGGCAAGGCCCTCCTTTTCCCAATGTTCCCTGAATTGCTGGATGTGTTGTTTCAGTGATTGAGGGAGGACCCCTGGAACACAACTACCGACTGAAGCAGTTTCATTTTCACTGGGGGGCCATCGATGCTTGGGGCTCCGAGCACACTGTGGACAGCAAATGCTACCCAGCAGAGGTATGTTTCTTCTCCCTCTCTCCCTCCTCTCTCCTCCTCATCTTCCTCCTCCTCTTCCTCCTCCTCCTCCTTCTCTCTCCCGTGCTGCAATTAAAGGTGTTCAGACCTGGCTTGAACAGCAGAGATACATTTTAAAAGGTCCCAAAGGCAATGAGTGTGAAAAGGTGGGGGATGTTCTGAGGTTTCTAGTTCAAATAAATTATCAGGAAGGCTCAGGTGATGTTTTAAATCATATTTAACTTGTTCATGGACATACTTGAGCCTTCCCATCTTAGACATGTAAAAATTATATCCATTCTAAATAGCATATATGAAATAAACTGTAAGAGATAAAAACTGAAGTCTGGGGCTGGAGAGAGGTCAGCAGTTAGGAAGAACACTTGTCGTCTGACCTGAGTTCAGTTCCCAGCATGCACCTGGTACCACAACCATTTATGACTCCAGTTCCAGGGGAACTGGTGCCCTTTTATGACCTCAGCAAGCAGCATGCATATACATGATACACAGCCATAGATGCAGGCAAAACACTCATTTACGTAAAATAAAATAAAATAAAATATTTAAAAATTAGAACTGAATTTTCTGAATTCTGAGCTAAGTGCAATCATTCCTAAAGCCATGAGCTATTGTAGAGCTGTAAAGGCTGGATTAGGCCAAGAGGGAAATAGTGGGAGCCTAAGTGACAGCTATGTCAAAAGAAAGAGAAGCAGGAAAAGTATCAAAGGGTTCTGAAATCAAAAGGCCAAGGCACCAGAACGTGCAGATGGGCTCCTTTGCAGGAGCGGGGGCTGGGGGAGAACTAAGTAAGACCTTGAAGTGGCTCATTTGGGAAGCTAGGTGATGATGGAATGGAGGCTTGAGAATGGTGGGTGAAGAATGATTGATATGGAAATGTAAGCCGGGCACAAGCAAATAGAATTTCTCCTTGCAAATAGAATTTCTCCATGCAACTTTCCCCTTAATTTAGTTCCAAATATGATGCTAAAAGTGAAAACATTTTAAGTGATCTTCCCGCCAAGAAGAACTTTGTCTTTAGCTTCCATCTCATTTTCCCAGGGAGAATGCATTTCTCTTAATATAGACATCTTCTCTCTAGATGCAAATGGATTTGGGATATTAGTATTTCATGCAAATCAGGATGGGAATGAAGAAATGTTGATCCCTCTCTGCAAATTTACTTGACTATGTGAATTTTATTTTTTCTCCCCTAACAAATCCTCTTCTTGCAAAGTCATATTGCCTCAAAGCCTTCTTCAAATTCTTTATGTTGCTCTTATTTCACACCAGACTGTCATATACATCTTAGTGGCTCTATTTTGGGTGATGAAACAAGATTAAATGTTTCATGTTGGACAGGGTTGTCATTTATTTTGAACCAATCCTACAATGGTGGTGTATAAACCCACTTTTACTTCTGTTTTAGCTGCACTTGGTACATTGGAATGCGGTCAAATTTGAAAGTTTTGAGGATGCAGCACTGGAAGAAAATGGCTTGGCTGTGATAGGTGTATTTTTAAAGGTAAAAACAAAAAATTCAAGCTGGGTGTGGTGGTGCACCCGTAATCCCAGCACTCGGGAGGCAGAGACAGGCAGATCTCTGTGAGTTCCAGGACAGCCTGGTCTACATAATGAATTCTGGGACAGCTAGGACTATAGAGAGAGACCCTGTCCCAAACAAACAAACAAACAAACAAACAACTCATCTTTACTAAGTTCAAATGATATATTGTATCACTGAAAAGATAGAACATTATAACTTATTTATTTGAAAATAATTTAGAATTAAAAGGAAAAAAGTTCTGTAGAGATTACTTAGTGGTTAAGAATATGTGCTATTCATGTAGAGGACCCAGTTCAGTTCCCAGCACACACATTCACCAACTTATGACTGCTTATAACTTCAGCTCCAGGGGTATCAAAGGCCTTCATTCATATGTGCATTAACCTTCCCTACACACACACACACACACACACACACACACACACACACCCATACCCCCCACATACACACTAAAAAAATTAATGAAATAACTAAATCTTTTTCAACAGAGAAGAACATTGGGCTAGCTATAGTGGCACATGCCTTTAATCCCAGCACTTGGGAGGCAGAGGCAGAGGCAGAGGCAGAGGCAGAGACAGAGGCAGAGGCAGAGGCAGAGGCAGAGGCAGAGACAGATGAATCTCTGTGAGTTCAAGGACTGCCTGGTCTACAGAGCCAATTCCAGAACATCCAGTGTCAGAGAGATCCTGTCTCAGAACAGAACATTGAGATCAATAGGAAAGAAGAGGAGGAAGGAAGGGAAAGAGAAATGGATGTAATTAAGGTATATGATATATGTATATGGAAATATCACAAGACAATTCATTATTTTATAGAATTAGTATTTTAAAAAGAGTATTAGTAGCAGGACATGTGTGGTGGCACACTCCTTTAATTTCAGTACTCAGGAGGCACAGGTAGGTGGATCTCTATGCGTTTGAGGGCAGCCAGGACTACATACTGAAACTCTTAAGTGTGCATGTGTGTTTTACATGTATATGGTAAAAATAAACAGTGGTCAAAATAAAAAACTGTTAATAATATATTTTTTTATTTTTTTAAAGATTTATTTATTATATGTAAGTATACTGTAGCTGTCTTCAGACACA
Source organism: Apodemus speciosus (assembly GCA_002335545.1). Classification (NCBI taxonomy): domain Eukaryota; kingdom Metazoa; phylum Chordata; class Mammalia; order Rodentia; family Muridae; genus Apodemus; species Apodemus speciosus. The sequence continues at coordinate 42,420 of BDUI01002223.1, read as the reverse complement.
CCAGAAGAGGACATCGGACCCCATTACAGATGGCTGTGAGCCACCATGTGGTTGCTGGAAATTGAACTCAGGACCTCTGGAAGAGCCGTCAGTGCTCTTAGCCACTGAGCCAGCTCTCCAGCCCATGAATATATTTCGAATGATATAAAATATAACCGAGGGGCCAGAGAGATGGCTCGGCAGTTTAGAGTACTTGCTGATCTTGTAGAAGACTGACATTCAGTTCCCAGCATGGACATCAGACTACTCATGGCTGCCTGTAACTCCAGCTTCAGCAGCTGTAACACCCTCTTCTGACCTCCATGAGCATCTGCCCACACAAGTACATATCCCTACACAGACACACTTACACACAAAAAATAAAAAAAAATCAGTCTTTAAAAATATACACAGCTGAACACAGTAGACACAACCCACGCGAGGCAAGTGAGCCCTGGAAATGTGCTTCACTCGGGAGGTCGATGAAGGAGGAGCAAGAGTTTGAGGCTGGGCTGGAGAGCTGGCTCAGCGGTTAAGAGCACTGACTTCTCTTCTGAAGGTCCTGAGTTCAATTCCCAGCAACCACATGGTGGCTCACAACCATCTGTAATGGGATCCGACTCCCTCTTCTGGTGTGTCTGAGGACAGCTACAGTGTACTYACATATAATAAATAAATAAATATTTTTAAAAAAGAGTTTGAGACTCAGCCCAGGCTTAGGGGAGGGGGATGGTCTTCTAGAGGACCTGAGTTCGATTCCCAGCACCTACATGGCAGCTCACACCCGACTGTAACTCCAGTTACAGAGCTTCTGACACCCTCACACACACATACATGCAGGCAAAACACTGATGAACGTAAAATAAAATATTTTTTTAAAACACTAAAAAAAAAAAATCAGTGTAAGATGGTAACGGGAGCAGGGGGCACTTTTCTCTAGACACACTGGTCTTGTCAGCAAACTGCCTGTTCACTTTGTTCTAAGTCTAATTTAATTTAGTGATGTTTGTAATATTTGTGATTACCAGCTGAAATCTAGTTTCAGTCCTGCGGGTTTGTTTATATGTAACCACCAGGTGGTTAATTTTGATTCACGTTCTATTTGAATTTCTACGGTGAGGTGGCCATTGTGTGTAATAGTTCTTTTTTTTTTTCTTTTAGCTAGGTAAACATCATAAAGAACTACAGAAATTGGTGGACACTTTGCCATCAATTAAGCACAAGGTAATTATCCCCTCACATCACTTGAAGTATATTTTGTATTTGGATCTCGGAGCAGACAACACTCTTTGAAGCAGGAAGACAGATTAAATGGACTGTATCCAGGTCTCTTTCAACAGAGCTGCAGGAGACCTGGCACCGGTGATGGCGCGTTGGTGATGAGTAGCTCGTGGTTAAGATCCGGCATGGCACAGGAACAACTGCTTTAGTGGAGTTTTCTGGGTTTGCTGAGCAGTTGCTGACTGAGATAGCCACGCTGTCCCTGATAGCAGCCCCTTCTCTATCGTTGAAGAAACACTCTGAGCAACCCTTTTTTCCCTCTAGCTCCCGCAAGTAGGCAGGGAGAAAAGTTTCATAGAGACTTAACTTGTCTAGAAGTGAAGAACCCCATATGCCTTGTCCAGCTCCCCAGATGAATTCCTCAATATTCAGAATCCCATAGGGGCTGCTTCCCGGAACTCTGTACAGCGGTCGTTCCTCTGTTCTCCGTCTTTATTCCCCTCCCCCCTCTCCCTCTCTCCCTTCCTTCCTGTCTCCCTCATTTTCACTTTCTCCTGTGTCCAGGGTTCTGGCATTCACTTCCTTCTTTCCTTCCTTTCTCCCTCCCTTTCTCTTTCGCTGCCGTGCTGGGGATGCAGTGCTTGAGCCCACCAGGCAAGCTGTCTCCCACTGAGCTGCACCCTCCGCTCTGCGCTAATTTTAAAAGGACAAATCTATATTCATTTTTCTTGAAGAAGAGAAGCCTCTCTTCTGTTGATGACCTCTCTGTTGATGACCAGCCACTACCTAATACCCCCAAGAGAATTAAAGATGGCTTTAAAAAAATCTGTTTTCCTAGAGAAAACTGTCAGAAGTGCACAGCGTGATTTTTTGTTAAGTGGTAATGATTGTTTCCGAGATTGCCTTAACCTCTCCTTAACCTTAACCTCCCCTAGAGCTGAGCTCCCTTAACGTCCCCTGGACCATTTTTGGTCCCTGCACACTCCAGGAGAATCACTGCCTCACTCTCTGACACCTGAGTAACTTTCACCATAGCTAATAACTCAGAAAGTCCTTCTCTTGGACAGGACACCCTGGTGGAATTTGGATCATTTGACCCCTCCTGTCTGATGCCTACTTGCCCAGATTACTGGACCTACTCTGGGTCTCTCACTACGCCGCCCCTCTCAGAGTCTGTTACCTGGATCATTAAGAAGCAGCCAGTCGAGGTTGACCGCGATCAGGTATTATCCGTCCGAGGAGTGCTAATCTGCCTGTTCAAGCTGGGCTCAAATCATGACCTCATTCTTGATTGTTTACTTGTTTCTTTCTTTCTTTTGGGAGAAGTAGGGTCTCATGTAACCTAGGCTGGCCTGGAACTTTACATGGAAGATTTGTGTGCTTGTTTTATTGTTTTGTGGTGGTAGGGATTGAACTCAGGGCCTTGCACACATGAGGCAAGCATTTGGGACTATATCCCCAGCCTTAATCAGGACAGATAATTAAAGCATAGAAGGACATATGCTATTTGCTTGGATATTTGCTTATGAGTTGTGTGCTTCCTCAGTAACTGTGAATCTCTATTTAAAATCAAGACCCAGGCGAAGGCCCAGGATAAAGAGACTCTAACAATGACTATGAGAAGATTTTAATATTTCTTCATAATAAATAATAAACCTATGGTCTAATATTTCCTTAGAAACTCTGTTGAAGTGATGATTACTAATACCTATAACACAGTCTTATTTTGCTTACAACTGAAGTGCAATAATATTTGCTCATGGGCTTAGGATCTAGCTTAGTCCCAGTTCAATTCCCAGCAACCCCTGCCCAAATACACATGTCAAACATATCCCTAATACTTTCTCATACTTGCTATGTGGGATGTATCTTGATTTCAAAGCACTGTCCCAAGAAACAAGCCAAACCTTCCGAGCTCTTTGTTGAAGCCGAGCTAACTGACGTGACTCTGATGCCCCCAGCAAAGTGAACTTTAGACGGAGAGATACATAAGGGAAAAGGGTGAACTAGAGCACTAGAAATAGAGCCCAGCACTACAGCAGATGCAGGAGGATGCTTGTAACTGTTCACTTCTTTGTTTTCTTTTTTGGTTTTCTGAGGAAGGGTTTCTCTATGTAGACCCGGCTATCCTGGAACTTGCTATGTAGACAAGGCTGGCCTGGAACTTGCTATGTAGACAAAGCTGACCCTCATACTCACAGTGATCCCCCTACCTCTGCCTCTGGAAACCTGGGATGAAAGGTGTGCATCACCACTGCCCAGCTTTATTTTGTCCTTAATAATTTTTAATAAAATACAGATGAATAGAGACTTCCTTAACATGGCCAAATGATCTTCATTCAAAAGTCTACACAGGACTAGGGTGGCAGCTGAGCAGTTACTGCACTTGCCGCTCTTCCAGAAGACAGGTGTTCAAATCCAAGCACCCATGTCACCTAGTGCACAGTCACCTGTAACTTCAGCTCCAGGGGATCCCACACCCTATTCTGACCTCTATAGACAACACACACACACACACACACACACACACACACACACACACACACACACTCATAAACAAAAAATAAAGTAAGTATTTTTTAAAAAGTAAATATAGTCATNGATGATGTGATGCATCTGAGGGTAATTCTAAAGACAGAAAAATGAAGAAACATTAATGAATAATAATACCTCATGAACTGCAGAGGTAGAATATCTATAGTGTCCTCGTTATTGACTAACATTACTTCTACTACAAGATGATGAAACTCCAATATAGGCAGAGAATGTATGTCCCCAGCTTCTAGTTCCAGGTCCATGACACCTAATCAGAAAAAAATAAAAATAAATAAAAAGGAAACCTGGATTGTGGTTTTCTAGAACACCCACCCCAATGTTCCTCCAGGAGAAATGGATTCCATGCATTTCAGAATGATAACTGCCATTCATTTTCATATCAGTCCTTTTCATTAGGAGTGGTTTCATCTAGAGTAAATGTAATTTCCCAAATATAATGATATGAAGAAAATTAATTGAATAATTATGTGGTTTATTGAGTGAAGTTAAATTTCAAAATATCTGGACATTTATTCACTAGTAAAGTTTTGATTTTGGAAGAGAAAGCAAAAGAGTAGAAATTAAATAAATGATCTTAGTAGTTTAAAATAATTCATGTAATGTAGATATATGTCCTGGTCAGGGTTTCTATTATGAACAAAATAGTATGATCAAGCAGCAAGTTGGGAAGGAAAGGGTTTATTCAACTTATACTTCCAAATAGCTGTTCATCATCAAAGGAAGTCAGGACAGGAATTCACATAGAGTAGTAACTTAGAGGCAGGAGTGGATRCAGAAGCTGTGGAGGAATGCTGCATCCTGGCTTGCTTCCCCTGACTTACTAAGCTTGCTTTCTTACAGAACCCAAGACTACTATTCCAGTCATGGCACCACCTACAAATTGCTAGACTTTCTTGCCTTGATAACTACTTAAGAAAATGCCCTATACCTGGATCTCATGAAGGCATATCCTCAGACATAACTSCAGCTTGTGTCAAGTTGACTCACAAAACCAGTTAGTACAATATATAATGAAATATCAATGTAATCAAATGATCTTGATTATTTTATTTATATAATTACCTCACATCAAGCCCAAGTGATAAATATGAATACCTCTGGAGTCATTTTGGTTTTATATTACAATAGGRATTATCAGGTTATAAATGAACTAAAATATGTGTAAATTTACTGTTTYGACAATTTTTGTCTTACTTCTGAGAGTAGCATCCTATAAATTTTTAAAAAGTGTGTTAGTATGTGAGTAAATACAARTATATATTTGTTACTGTAAAAACATTTCCTGAGAAATTTTATGTTATAGACTGGAAAGTATCAGTAATAGGAAAATACTGGATTGTATTTAGAAATTTGATGCTTTTGTGAGATTAAGGCAGAACTTTAGAACTGGCTATCAGTGACTACTTATAGTCTCCAGTTATTTGAGGAGAGTTGATTCTCAGACATTAATTCTATTTACACACTTTGATTTTTAACAGGGTAGTAAGTGACTATAAATAAATGTGTCAAGTGGAAAATTTCTAGTTAGGAACTAAAAGAGATAAAGACTATTCTGAAATAAGAAAASGACAGAATGCTATAGCTATCTAAAAACAATATACTTAAGACAAGTATCTGTCTAATAGCCTGATTTGTGATTTCAGAATCATCACACAGAGCATGGATGATTATTATTAAAAATCAATCACTGAGTTCTTGAGGYAACACTATTTTTAGAGAGCTTAAACGATAAGAAAATGCAATCAATTTTACAGAGTGTTTTAGGGGGATATTAATCCATCAACACCAGTGCTCTGATTACATCCAAAGATATTCTAGGTCTCTGTGTTCCAGCTAGAATTCTGACATGCACGGAGCACAYATCTTTCATCTCTCTGGCTTAAATCCTTTTATACATGCATTTATTCCCAATCAAAGATAAATAATTGATGGATGGACAAAGTGATGAATCATAGAAATATTTAACAGAATGTGACAGAGATAGGATTCACCTAACACTCAGGATAAAAGCTTTTGAAGAATAGAGTGAGGAACAAGAATCAGTTCGGTAAGTTCAGCTGAGTAGAGTAGAGATTGCTGCTGTGAGATGGGAGTCAGTGCAGYGAGGAAAGTGCAGGAGAGTTGGTTTTATTCATATCTCKTACAGTTCCATGTTGGTCAGCAGAGACAGTTGAAGCTAGAGAATAAGAAAGAGCCAGATGATTAGACAAACTGCCAGAATTAGATTTCAGCCAAGCAGAGAAATTCAGTGAGAAGCTGAGAGAAGCCAGAATGAATCAATGAGCTTGAATAGGTTATTTTTTAATTGGATTTATTATTTATTTATATNATCTTCCAATACACTTTAAATCACATCTATATTACTTTTAAAGATTATATTGCCCTACAGTGTAAATGTTATGTAAATAATTTTCCTACCGTATTAGTTAGGGAATAATGACAAGAAAAAATATCTGTACATGTTTAATAGAAGCAGTTTCCTGGCTGACTTAGAGTTCACTATATAGATCAAGCTAGCCTTGGAATTACAATGTCCTTCTGCTTCTACCTCCTGAGTGCCAACAGTATTTTTCTAATATTTATGTGTAAACCAAGAATACAGAGCACCAATAATTGTGTTTAATGCGGAAGTGCCTTTTTTGGTGTCATATGGCCTCCAACTTACTGTTTAGCTAGAGATGACTTGGAAGTCTTGATATTCCCAGCTTCCCAAATGATGGGATCATGGGTGTGTTCCACCATGCCCACTGGAAATAACTATTACCATATTAGATGTTCTATTGATTTATATTCTAGAATTAACTATGTGCTGTGCATGCCTACAATCTTAGCTACTTAAAAGGCTCAGGCAGAAGAATTACTTGAGTCTAGCTATTCAAAAGTAGACTGAGCAATATACCAAGTCTCCCTTCTCTTAAAAAATATATTATAGAGCTGGGTGTGGTGGCACCCATGCCTTTAATCCCTGTCTCAAAAACTAGAAACAAAAAAGATGTTCTCGAAATTGCCAATATGATCAGATCAGAAAATAAAACTAAATAAGGAAAACAGTTTAGAAAATAGCACAAAATAAGGTGGGATATAATATTAACATATAAACATATATATCAAAATCTATGTCAAAGATTTAATGATACAAAGATATAATGGAAGAAAGTCCTAGATATGATCAAATAAAACCATAAAATACCTTTGAGTAGTTTGAACAAGAAGTGTTAACGATAAAATCTTCCAGGACACTGAAGAAGCCTTAAATTAAATTTGTACTCTATTACTGGCTAGGAAGACATCATAAAGATGTCAGTTTTTCTTAAATTGTTATATTTTCCATGAATTATTTATTCTCCATAATTTAATGTACCTCCAATAAATATGCCAATAGGATTTAAAGTAAATAAATCACTTTAAAAGATTTAATTCTGTTTATTTTTATTTTATGTCTACGAATGTTTGCCTCCATGCATGTGAGAATACGTCATGGGAGCCTTGTGTCCAAGGAGACTGGAACTGGGGTCAGGGATGGTTAAGAGCCTCAATGTGGGTACTGGGAACCGAACTCAGGTCCTCTGCAGCAAGTGCTCTTAACCACTGGTCCATCTCTTCAACATTTATTCTGTTTTTAACTGCGTGTATGTGCACACTCATATGTGTGTGGGTGCCCCCAGGTGCTCCCAGAAACCTGACAAAGGATGTCAGATACAGTTGAGCCTGAATTAGAGGCTTTTATGAGTTGCTCAGAATGGGTCCTGGGAACCAAACTTGGATCTACTATAAGAATAGAGAGCACCCTTAACTACTGAACCATCTCTCCAGGCACATAGACATAAATTTGAGTCAGAAAATATGCATGAATAGCCAGGGAGATTTCTAAAAGAGCCAACAAGGAGTGATTGCTTTCACAAAGTTATAAAGCTTCAAGAACTAAATGCCCTGGTACTAGCACAGAAATAAAAAAAGAAATCAAGGAAAGTGTTTAGAACTAGAGACACAGAGCCAATGAGAGAAAGAGGGAGGGGGAGAAAGAGGGAGAGGGAGAGGAAGGGAGAAAAGAAGAGGAGCAGGAGAGAGGACAGGAAGGAGGAGGGGAGAAATGGGGATGAATTAAAATGGCTTCTCTTGAGCCAGGCCTCTTGTGCTCTTGGGATTATGGAAGCCGAAAAGGCTTCTAGTTTGCTGTCTTACAACCTGCAGTTTACCGGAGAGGTGAGCTCAAAGGCCTGAGAGCTGGAAAGCCAGTGGTGTGTGTTCTGAGCATACCTTCAAGGTCTGAGAACTAGGAGCTCCCAGGGCAGAGGCAGACTGATGCTGGCTCAGGTCAAAAGCAGTCAAGCCAGACATGGTGGGGCTTGTAAAGCACAGAAGAGGAGACAAAACAATCAGAAAACAAGCCACAGGCATGAAAGCATCAGGCTATCCCTTTTTGTGAGTGACAGGATTAAGGCAGAGGAATGTTCATTACAACACCAACTGAAAAGGCCTGTTTGGGACTAAGTTGTTAAATTTCACTAACCTCTGTTCCTCAGAAAGGCAGATAAACAGTTTAGTTTCCCCTCGGTGAAATGTAAGTCTTAGTAGGACTCCAACTCCATCTTTCTTTCTTGTTCTGAGACAGGGCTTCATTATGTATGTAGTCTCAAGTGCTGTGGTTGAGGAGCCACCACCCCTGGATCCTGCATCTTAATTTTTATGTTGGTCTATTGGAACCTCAGGCAGGAACTTAATCCAAACCAGTAGGCTCTCTAATTCCATACAAACTAGGTATGGTGTACAGCCTATTAATACCGGAGCTTGGGAAGTAGCCATCAGAAGATCCGGTATGCAAGGCCACCTTCAGTTACATAGCAGTTCAAGGTCAGCCTAGGCCATTTAAGATTCTTTTCTCAAAACAAAGCACAAACCAGTCAGCAGAGAGCAAAGTGAACCCTCTACTTTTGGGTTCTATTCAGGCTCTTCACAGTGGCTGACACCCTCTCATAAAAGAAACCCGTCTGCTTCACTCAGTCCTCCATGCAAATCCTAACCTCTCCAGGGACGCACCCTCACAGATACACTCAGAAATAACAGTTAACCAGCTCTCCGCACACCTCCAGTCTAACTGATAGGGAAAAGTAGTAGCCTTGGCAGGGAGAAAGTAGAAAGTTCAAAAAATGTGTCCAACCACATATGAGAACGAAGAGAGTATCTCAGCTCGGTGAGGACAAAGAACGGGGCATACTGTAAGGATGATGCTTGGTGGTAAAGGGGGGAGGTGGAGTTAGCATTCAAACTTTATACAGGAACATGTGCAAATACAGCGCTGTCGGAGCTGGGGCTACAGCTAAGTGACTGCTTACTGAGCGCATATGAGCCCCCCCCCCCCCACACACACACACATCGAACCTTCAGCACTGCAGAACAGAAGCCACCCTTTGTCTGGTTTCTGGGAGTAGCCACACACTGCAGAACAGGGAAGCACCATAAAAAAACCAGCACAGGGAAATCCTTTCATAGTGCCAAAAGAATGGAGCTCTTGTACCCGTCAAAGAAAACCAGAGGTCTGAAAGCACACAAGGAGTTTATAAGACTACATTTAAGCATTTCCTTATGATGGAACTTACAAACAAATCACGGAGAAATGAGAGCGTCCAGAGCTGGACTGCTCATAACCTGGCCTTCATGACCTACACACTCAGTCTGCCACACTGCTGGCCTTCATGGTTATTTATTTATTTTCTTAGACAGAGTTTCTCTATGCGAAGCTCTAGGATTAAAGGCATGCACCACCATGCCTGCTCTACCCTTCATGTCTAAAAATTGATATAACATTAAAAAGTAAGCCAGAGGGTCAGCGGTTTATGGGAGGAATGTTCAATCAAAATTAAACATCGTAAGGGAAGGGTTTATTTTATTATATACCACTTACAGTCCTTCATACAGAGAGGTCAGGAAGGAGCTGGAGAGATGGTTCAGCGGTTAAGAGCACTGTCTGTTCTTCTACAGGTCCTGAGTTCAATTCCTGCCAACCATCTATAATGAGTTCTAGCGCCCTGGCATGCAGGTGTTCATGTATGCACAACACTCACTCATAATACATAAAATGCATAAGCAAGTATTTAAGGGGAAAAAAAAGGTCAGGAAGGAGGGAGAGACATTTCCTTAATAGCATAGCCAACTAGTAAGGTGCTCACCCTCCTGTAAGTGACCCTAAAGAAACTCATTGGGTTATATAATATTTTTTGAAGACATGAAAGTAGTTARGAAGAAGGACAGTGTTAGATTTTGGAGCATGGAGTAATGTGACGGGAAGCAGGAAGGAGTTTGACCTCAGCAGACTGTTTATTTCAAACAGCAAAAGGCAGGCCCTTTCCCACAGTCTAGAAGCCCCGTGTAGGGAACGAGTTAGCTAGGACCCTTTATGGAGATGGCTGGTGGGCTTGGGAATGAGGAAGTTGACGTGGCTTTGGGAGGCTATGTGTTGTCTATAGACTCTCCTTCCTGAATTCATTGGCCCAAGCCAGATGATCTTGGGAGGCAGCAAGTAGATCTCTGTGTGTATGTCTGATAAGGATGAGCAAGGCCATCTGGAATTTCATGGCAACCCTGCTTTTACATCCAGGCCCTCCATCATTCTAGACCCTGAAGCATATAAAGAAGTGGGGACAGGGCCACCAATTCTGTCTTAATTGTTTTGTGCTGGAGGGCTCATTGTAAGGGAGAGAGAGAAGGGTTTTTTTTTTCAAGTTTTTTTTGTTTTTCTTTTTGTTTTTTTTTTTTTACTTAATCAAAGTATCTTGATTGTTCATGAGTGTAGATTGGCTTTGTGGATTCATCTTCTTCCAGGACTTGAGGGGTTGGTGCTCCTTAGTCAGGAGCTCAGTGATAGTTGACATAAGGGCTTAAACTCATTCCTGCAACAGATTAGAGAGGACTTTTAAAACACAAAGACAGAAAATAGAGCTGGAACTATCAAGATTAGGGATTCAATAAAGGGGGTTATCTGTGTTCCCCCAAGTACCCCCAAACCTGTCCAGCCTGATGGGTGGTATCTGGCTTGTGATGCTAGTCTTTCTTTTAGCTTTCTGGCATTGGTCTTTATGACGCCTGAGAAATTCATGAAGAAGCAACATTCCTCCACTAACACAGCATAGATTCCTCCCTTCTCTGCCAGAATGAGATCTAATCCTCATCTAGTTTGTAATACCATGGCTGCCAGGGAGTCCAACTGAGTCTGGAGTGGTTTTTATATTTGTTTGTTTGTTTGTTTGTTTGTTTTTAAAGATTTATTTGTGTATTTTGTCTGCTTGAATGTACTGCACATCGAAATTGGGCATCAGACCCCATGGGATTATGGCTATAGGCAGTTGTGAGCTGTCATGTGGGTGCTGGGGATTGAACTCAAACTGTAGCCACTGCTTTTGGCCACTGAGCCATATCTCAACTCTAGAGCTTTTTGATGCTGTCCTGTACCAATGTCAGATCAGCCTTGATTTGTCGAGGGAGTTGGTTGTGTTCAACTTGTTGGAGTGCAATGGTCATTGCTAGGAGACTCACAGTCCCTGCCATGGTTACTTTCCCTGCAGTCCCTTTTGGTTTTGATAGGTGTGGGCTGGCAGTTTATTTTAAAGAGGATCAGTAGGTGGAAGTAGAGGATCATGGGGGTAGCAACAAATAGGTTCAAAATATATTACAGTAAGAAAATTTCATAATGAAACCCATTATAGTATATAATTAATATATGCTAATGAAACATTTAAAATGTTATCTGACATTTATAATCTTAATCACTGGTCATTGTAGCACTCATCATTATTATGTGGGTGAATCCTTCTGATTTATAATATACATAATTTTATGACAAACTGGAATCATTTCGTACATAGCATTTTTCTAGTCTTTTCTCTCCGCTGGCATACCTCAGAATCAAGGAGATGCTGTAACTGACCTTTGGCAAATAGCTAATATGTAGGGACAAGGGCCTTTGTCCCTAACCTTCAGATTCCCAAAGCTTGGCTTTTTCACCACTTCCCGCTGCTGTCACCCAACCATGCCAACAACATGGCATTTAACTCCTTATCAAGGGGTAAAGATTTCTGTCTCAGAAAGAAGTTCTCTTTCTGAATCCAATTTGAGACAAAGTGTTGTAAAAATTACATAAATGAAAGCAAGCTAGTTGTGGTGCGGCGCCTGTCTGTAATTCCATTATTTCGGAAACAGAAGCAGGTGGATCTCCAGGAGTTGGAAGCCAACCTGATCTATATAATGAGTTCTAAGGGTTACACAGTGAGACTCATGACAAACAAAATGAAAATGATTTATCCATATACTAGAGCTTGTTTTTGATTGCTATTCATAATGTTTTCTGTTTCTAGCTTGAGCAGTTTCGTACCCTGCTTTTCACTTCTGAGGGAGAGAAAGAGAAAAGAATGGTGGACAACTTCCGCCCACTTCAGCCGCTGATGAATCGCACTGTCCGCTCGTCCTTCCGCCATGACTATGTGCTCAATATACAAGTGAAGCCCAAGCCAGCAGCCAGCGAAGTCACGCCCTGAGGCAGCAGACTTAGGCAGCATCTTGTAACGAATATTAGCTCAAAAGNACCATAGTATCAATAATAGTGTCAGGCCTTGGGGCCTCCACTTGAGATGTATCCCAAATTGGGCTGGTCATTGCACTGGTCTTTCCCTCAGTCTCTTCTCCATTTTTTTCTCTATAGTTCTTTTTGAGAAAAAGAATTCTGAATCAGAATTTTTGACTGTGGCATGGCAACCCCATCTCTCCACCAGAAACCCTTTCTACTGGAGGTAGACTCTTTGAGTTCCTTCTCCCCACTGTTGGGAATTTCATSTAAGGTCCCTCCCTTTGAGTTCTGAGAGTCTCTTGCCTCTCAGGTCTCTGGTACCTTCTAGAGGTCCCTCACCCGACCCCTGAAGTTGAATATTCATTCTGCTGGTCCCCAGGGCTTGTTCACCTCTCCCTACCCTGCATACCTGATTATGGTTTCCTTTTCTTCTCTGACTCCCCACTGCTACCCAGGTCCCTCCCTCCTTCTGCCTCCTTTGTTAGCTCTCTTYTCTTTCCCAAGTGGGATTAAAGCATCTGCACTTGGGCCCTTCTGCTTGTTAACATTTTTGAGTTCTAATATTTTGAATACCTAGGATTGTATACWAGGTATTCTGTACTGTTTAAGCTAATATCCACTTATTAGTGAGTACATACCATGAATGTCCTTTTGAGTCTGAGTTACCTCACTCAGGATGATAGCTTCTAGTTCCAACCATTTGGCTAAAAATCTCATAATGTCTTTGTTCTTCTGCAAAGTAGCCAACAGGCATAGTTTGGAGAAAGGGGTTCATTGTAGATTAAAAAATGTATTTTTTCTGACTTCTAAGAATATATTTGCTATTACTAAGGATTAAAATATAGCTAAATATAGAAAATATTCTATGGGAATTGAATCCAAATAGTTTGTCATGGTTTAATAMCCACAGTCTGGATGATAAATGARAAAAGAACTTTCCAAAGTACAAAATAAAGTGAAAATTTAAAGGTATCATGAAACAATGAACCATTTTTAACACTAATCTGGCCTACATTTATAAACGGGATGAGAAAAATTCCTAAATATGTCAAATACATGCAGCAGTAKCTATGATTTGTATTACTAGTATCCAGAGAACTTTATTTCCTCAATAACAGAGGTATTCTCAATGGTCTCTATAGGAAGCTATCTACCAACAATATTAGTGTATACAGAACAAAATACAAGTGTAGTAGATATAAAAATCTCTTATGTCCTAAATATAATCTGTACATAATCTAAACAAATAATTTTCAGTCGAACCTGAAGCATGACTGACCATCACTTAGTATTTTAAAATAGTACAGTGGACCTTTTCCTGGGATAATAACATGCTGTTCTCTGAAACAACTTTGTTTCATCTTGTTACTGTGTGTTATTATCAGGCACATTCATACACACACAAACATACATGTACATTTCCTGGTTTGCTTTCTCTCACTGTATTGAGTTCATATTTTTATTACAATGACCTAAGATAGAAAAAAAACTTATGTCTCAAATTAGTTGACAAAATAGTAATCAGTGAGAGGTCATCCTAGGCATATCTTATTGAAAATCATCCATTTTGATAGGGACAGTATATTTCTGGTGAAAGACACACACAGGAAGAGAGAATTCCCTGCTTCATTAAAGAAAGAGAATATTCTATGTAGGTAGAGGACTAGTGATGATATGCAAGAGAGTCCAAAAACAGATACTAGTCTGCAGAGACCAACAAAAAAGTAAAGAATCTAAATAACAAATAAACCAGGTGAGCTTAACACACAGCTATAAGGAAACTAAATTTGTCAGACACTAAAAGAGCTTGTGAGCAGATATTTTCTAACTTGGCAATTTAGAAGATGATGCAGGTCATGCCTTGTTCTAATAAGCCTGTTGAGAATTAAAGTAGAAAACTCAATCAGACACACAGGGCTTCTCAGTAATCTCTGGGGTAATAGATGTCCATTGCTTCACATTCCATTTTATGGTATTCTGAAACAGAATAGAAGAAAATGAAGCCCAGAGTTAACATTAAATTCCACTATCCTCACAGTCCCTTCAAATTGCTGGGATTATCAGCAGGTCTCACCATGCCTGGCTGATGTGTATACATTGAGGACAATAAATCTGTAGCAATTCTTAATTATACAAATATAACAAAAAAGAAAGCAAGTCAAAGATTTGGAAATGGAGTCCAAGATGAAAAGTAAATTAAAACTTTAAAAAAAAGTGATGCATTATGAAGACATTAGGGAAAACATAACAGAAGAGAATACAAAGTAGCGTTTAGCTTTAAAATTACCAGCATTTTTGGTACTTTACTGTTGAAAACAAAACAAAACAAAAATGAAAATAAAAACAAAAAYAAACCAAAACAAACAAAAAGCAATTCAATAAAACAAAGCAAAAATTAGTGTTGCTTTTTGGAAAAGGCAAAACTCAACGAAATAAAGGGAAGTCAACAGAGGGTTAAATGTGCCCATGTAAGACTGGGGTAATTTTAGGAGAGTTCTTACACAAAAGTAACTTGCCTTGGATTTCCTATTTTTTATAAATACAGAAAAGAATTAAGGCATTCCCAAACATGTGGAAATTAAAGCATTAGAAGATTGCTCTCACAAATATTAAAAAGTGAAAAATAGCATGGTGGATAAATAAAAGATTTAAAATCTGAGAAATATGTCAAAATAACTTGCAAATGAAAAAGAGTTACTGATGAGTCCAAATATATACTAGCAAGGAAAACAAATCTGTACACATGACTAATTATCATTTGATCTTCATTTAATGACAGGAAATGCTAGAAGCATTTAGTATTTTAAATTTATTCATTTATATGTTTGGGGGGGGTAGGACATTTGAGTGTCACCATACATGCCACAATACACATGAAAATTTTTCACATGTTAGTTTTTTCCTTCTACTTTCTCAGAATTCCTGTGATTCCATATAATTCATTAAACTTCCAGATCAAGTCATTTTTCACATTAAACAATCCTGCTATACATTTCAGAATATTTTAAAATGATTTGAAAATAAAATCAAATTGTGCATTTTCTCTCCTTTCGTTTTATCTCTCCTACCCTTTCCATGTACCCCACCTTAATCTTTCTCAGATTGTGGCCTAATTGAATTCTAAATAAYTACCCGTATCCTCAGATAAGTATCAAGACACATCAAATTTCTTGTAGCAGAAAAGAGACTATTATAGAAAACTACAAAATGCAGAGAATAACTGACTGACTGTACTGGTGCCCAGCCCAATCTGATCCAAGTAGGGTCCAATTCTACAGTTTAATGTCAGTGACAATTGCAGAAGAAAAGATAGATGTTGTAAGAAGCAGAGGAAAARGAATTTTACTGTGCCGTATTTTTATCTTAGTATAATGTCAGAAAAGCTATGTTCATGAAGTCTCACCAACATAGCTGCCAAACAGGTCCCAAATAAGGAGGACATCAATAGATATATTTCCATAGAAGGGGGAAATCTTATGGACTCTCAACCCTAGACAAAGAACTAACAACTAAGGAATGCTGAAAATGAGAGAAATAAGTTCTCCGGGGAAGAGTTCCCAAATTAGGTACTCAATACCAAATTGCCTGCCCTGAACACATGTATTTGTCATGTTATGCAAACTAAGCACATTGTTCTTACATACTTATGTATAAATTCATTTATATATACACATTAGTGTGTGTGCATGTGTGTGTATACAGTTATGACATAATTTTAAAAAATAAAATTATGATCAAAGTACCTAGAACTTCAAACAATCAATAAGAGCTTTATATAAAAATACCTATATCTATTTTAAAATTAAATAATTAAT
>BDUI01002222.1:74256-86115 GCA_002335545.1 Apodemus speciosus | reverse complement strand
CGTGAGTATAATGCCAGCCTGAGTACCCTGTCTCAAAACAAACCAAAAACTCTCAGACAAAAACAAAAAAACCTCAAGAACATTTATAATCTTAAAGTACAATCTTTCCACTAGCCAATTATTTCTACCATAAGGAATACTGATTGCTCTTGTGACTTACAATAGCTGTACCTACTGAAGTCCTTGTTAAAGAATGGCTTGTAAGGGCAGGTGAGAAGGCTCAGGAGGTCAACACCAAGCCTGACAACCTAGGTTTGATTCCTGGGACCTYCAGAGTGGAGARAGAACAGACTCCTGACAAGTTGTCCTGTTAACGTACACAGTGTGTCATGGCAAACATTTGCCTATGCAAAAACACACAAATGTAATAAATTAAGTAACCAAAAACAGCTTGTGACTCTACTGTTAAAGGTAGCCACAGAAAAAGGTTTCCTACCAATAATATTCTCAGGATAACATTAAATAAAACTAATTTTTTCATATTTTTTGAGATTATAATCTAATTGTTACATAATTTCTCCCTTTGCCTTCCTCCCTCCAAACCCTTCCACATACTTCTCCTTGCTCAGATTCATGTTCTTTGTTCATTAACTATCATTACGTGTATGTATGTATATATGTATGTATATATGTGTGTACGCATATTCCCCCAAATACAACCTGCTCAATCTGTCTAACACTGTTACTTGTGTTTTCAGGGAGGACCACTTGGTACTGGACATGTACTGTGCTTTTCCTAGGGGAAGACTTTCTTCCACTCTCAACACCTCCCAGTCCCGTCGTTCTTTGACATACACATTATTGAATTGTAAACGCATTACTCTTTGAAACCCAACAGTACAAGTTCAGGAGTTGTATATGAATTTTAAGTTAAGACAGGGCCAAAGGGTCTTTATGATAATTTTTCTAAATTTACATAACTTTTCTCACACTTGGATAACTCACTCAGCAGTTTTATATCTTTCCTGAACAAAGATGTCTATCCAATTCTTTTAAACCTATTTTAAAATCAAGGATTAAAAAAAAAAAAAGTCAACATTTTCATTCAAGATTTCCTCCCTGGGGACCAAGGAGCTGGGTCACTGAGCAAGTGCTTGCTTTGTGTGAGTGTGAGGACTTGAGTCAGGGTCTCAGCAACGCATGCTGGGCAGTACATCCACCTGTAATCGAGGATGAACCAAGCACCAGGGTTAGGAAGGGACCCTGCCTCAATAGCCATCAAGAAAGGCAACCAGCATTAAACTCTGCTTCTACCCACATGTACATACATGTGTCATACATGCTCCCACATATGAACATGTATACACAGAAATAAATAAAAGACTTCACACCCAAGTCTATGGGCCTGATCTGAGAGGACCCTGCCATACCAAACTGTTAATGATGTAATGAATAGAAATGTTTCAAATGTCCATTGTATCAGATTATTAAACACTTTTGACTCCAATCTTTGAGATGAAGCAGGAAACGTATGGTAATACTGCTTCTGATACTTCTGGTACTGGAAAAACAATGGTATTTCTCCAGAGGTTTGCTTATGAGTTAAGAGCTAATATACATAGCACCAAGCCATAAATCACACCCATATCCTGAGTAACTCAAAATTTATAACTCATTTTCCATCAACAAATCATAAATGGCATGACTCTTCAACATTACATAACTACTTAAGGTCAAAATAGAATTTTAACTTCTGAAAAATGTCTTGGTGTTTTTGAAACACACACATGGAACACTRAAAGTTAACTCTGAGAATAAAGAGGAACAAATTGTTTAAATAAGCTTTACCAAACTGATCTAGACAGCAGAATGGCCATGAGTACTTAGGATGGGGTTACTATAAATGCTCCTTAGTCTGAGTAAGGTTTTGTGGAGGYTTCTGGGTGCAAATTGCACCAGAATACTGAAATCCCACACACCTGCTGAAGCCATTCCCGRCCCAGAACTGCAGTCCCTCTGCTCCAGCTGACACATTTATCTTTGTTCTATTTTTCTTCCTAGAATGCAAACTTCAGACAGGAAACTGCTGTTCACCCAAGTGCACACCGAGCATCCACAATGCCTGACATACCACAATAACTACTCATCAAAAAAAAAACATTTGGACATCTAGTATCCTGTTAATTGAACAAACTAGTCTAAATATGTTGGGTTTCATTGTTAATTATCTTTGCTGCTCAAGAAAGCAAGATTTGTCAAAGTATAGTGGTTAGAATACCATCCCGAAATATTAGTTTCTTGCTTGTGTTGAGAGGGAATAGAGGAAGAACCTCAGGAGTTCCACTGCAGGCGTTAGCTCAAGAATTGGGCTGGTAGAACTATATGACACACACAATATGGCACACGCCAGGGCACTGCGATAGGGAAAGACAGGGATTCCTCACTGCCTTTACTTGGAAGTTTCTCTGCACTTTCATGGCTATCTTACTCGAATACCCTAGTAAACAGTCTGAACTCTGAGGAGAGACGTGAGAGGGAGCCCATCTCCCTTTGGTGATCTGCACAATGTGCCATGATGCCTCATACTTCCTTCCATAGCTTACTCTAATGGAGTATAAACTCTTCACCAATAAGAGCAGGATGTTCCTCTTTCCCTAAGTAATATATTCCAAATACCTGTTACACATAGCAGGGATTGATATTCGATGAATAAAAAGCTAAGAAACAAATCATCAAAAATAATGAAACTTTTTAATTGTTTAAAGAAAAAAATATTCTCCACAGGAAAGTATTTCTAATCTTATGTCCATTGGTAGCCAAACGGAACTTCATAAAAACACTTCCACAAGTCCAACTTTGGTTTAATGTACAACTTTGATATATCTCATTAATGCACACATCAAGAGGCTAACAAATTCATTAATATTCAAGATCATCCAAAATTAACATTTCATTACAATAAACTGTAAAATCCCAGTGGGAAAATTTTACTTGAACCAAATTTCATCTCTAGACTAGCACTTTCAAAACTAATTCTGCCATACACACCCTACAAATAGACACACACACATACACATACACACACACACACAAATGTGCACACTTGCAAACAATAGAAAATGAGGACCATTAAATGGAGACAGAATATAGATACTAAAATGCTATTTTTAAGTAAAAGTATCATTTAGGAAACTGCACAGAACAGGCAGAAAATCTCAAAAGTATACATGACAGCCAGTAAGTAAACACATCTAAACATTAAGAATTTTACTGTAAGCTGAACCACTACAAGCCTTGCTCCATTCTGCATAATCTAACCATTGTGACAGTTGAGATTCCACATGAGAAGACATAAGTTATTTTTAATCTTAAAAAACAAAAAAATATGAATCTTTGTTAAACATTTCATTTAAAAATACGCAGCTTTATTTTAAATTTAATTCAGTATGCTCAAATATGGCAGTTAATGTCTCCCACATATGCAAAATTTTCTTAAGGTAACACATTTTTTTCATAAATTATAAAATGTTTTCWGCTAAATGTTTCATGAAAATCCTCAAATGACTGTCAGAGTTCGTTTTGTTGTAAGCCCACCAGAATACTAAACATTCAGAGCTAAAAGGTAACAATTTGCGAACTTTTAAGATCCTTGTGTGATACAAGTCCCAGAAGCACACATAGAAAGCCAGCCGAGTGATAAAGCAGTAGTAGTCCTTGCTTTTGCTTAGGGGGGGCAGGAGGCACGCAGCCGCGGGGCAACCGTTTGCAAAGTGCAAGAGGAACCAAAGGGTAACCACGTTCTCTGCTTGCGCCCTGTGCTTCAAAGAGAAACGCCCACACTGAGCTTGCTCTGCCACACCAAGGTAACTTGTTTTACTGATTCACCTATCATCCTCACGCCGACGGTAAACATTCAAATAGGCCCAGAGAACTGGCAAGGTCTCCATAATGCACATACCCCATACCTGCTAYACTAAAAAGTGATCCAGTCAGTGATCATTTCCTAAGCTAAAACTAAGCTAAAAGGCTTTGGAGACATACACAGTACAGATCCTAGTTTTAAAGAGAAAATGTACATGGGTAAACAGAAAAATGATTGCTTAGTCACTAAAATACATTAATAAGGGGTATGTCCCCAAGGATGTGAGAATTGTGATGTTATRTTCAGAAAGTATCACAGAGCAACTAAACTAAGGGCCAGGGGGCTGTTATGGATGACGCTATCCTGCCATCGCCACAGTTTAAAGCTACCCACTCACATCCGGATACCTGTCGTTGAAAGGTGGAAAAGCAGCTGTGGCATACCCATAAAAATGTATTCTAACAGTAAAAGGAACTAGACTAGTAGGGCTTCCTGTTGCAATGTAATTCCATAGGAAAGTCAGCCTCTTGACTCCTGAAGCATTCCATTACTCTGTGTACAGACTTTAGGGAATGCTCTCTGCACCGGATTGGACTGGGCACTCTTGTTTCTGCTCAGGAACATTTCTCTCTGCCCAAGCAACAATGTTAAATGAAATCCACACACAAGCCACTTAAAACTATACTTTGGATGTACCACAAATTATCTAGCAAAGTATAAAGGAACTTGAAGTTTCACGTTTGAAGTAAATCAACTGGGCTTATAGGTCTGATTCTCTGGGAGCCCTTCAGAAGCCTGCATGTTAAACACTGGTGAGTTTTAAATTCTCAGTGGAAATGGTGATGGCATTCACTGAACCAAATCAGCTTAAATTACAGTACAATGGGGACATGATCTGAAAGCAAAGTGCCAGGAAACTCCCTTTTTTTCAAATATCATATAAATCAAAATACCTTTATATTCAAGTTTTCACCCATCAAACTAAGAATTCTAAAGAAAATGTATGACTACATACAATCTTCATATTTCTTTACACAACTGCATGCTACTCAGCTTATATTTTTAATGGGTCAAGTTTGTGTAACATTAAGACTCCACATTGACATTAGTGGTCTGCTTATTCCTAAAACATCACAAGTTATCTTACTGTTCTACTGAAAGGACATACCTCACTCCTTAGCCTTTAAGAATATTAAAAAGGAGATTTATATTTGAGCCCACCACTCTGGGCAAAGCCCAGCGAAACCTCCCATGTGCTGATGGCCAACTGCAGAGTTAAGGAAACAGAAAGCCTCAGAACAGACCCGAGACATGAAGCCCGTTCTTGGGGTGGGGAGTGGGGGCTATCTTCAAACATCTGGTTTTATAAAAAGAGAAATAGGCATTGTTTTCCAAGAACCTCAAACTTTTTACCGTGTCTGGAATAACTTATTAAGAGATGACTAAGGCTTAAAGTGCTCTTCTTAACTATGAGCAGACAGACATGTGTCTACCAAGATGACAGAAAGAGGCTTTGCCTGGGAGGATAGCAAGGAGTTAGGGGAAAAAAATAGAAAAAACATACAGGAACTTTGTAATCATATTTGGCTGCTCATTACTGAACATTTTAATGGATTTAAGCAATTTGAATTATAAATACTCTCATTTAATAAAACACCCACACAATGACAAGAATGAGACTTTAATCAGTTTTAAGTGGAGTTTATAACACTAAGAGATAAAGGGTTGTTAACAAACACAGTAACAAATGGACATCTGATTGGTAGGAGGCATTGTCCTGTACACGTCGTATTTGTGTCTCCTCAGTGCATAGCATTTACACACAGAGCCACTGCTGCACAGCACAAGAGCATCTGAAGAGGCTGAGTCAGGGGAAGGCTGCTTTACAGACTGCAGTTTTTAGTATATATATTCTATATGAAAACAGATCGAACTCTTCAACTGGCAGGTAGAGGGCAAGTCTGCCGAATACTGGAGTAAAAGCCCCGGCTAGTGCACAGACCCACCCCTTCCGTCTGCATGCATGACACATTAACAGTATTGAAAGGTAAACGAGGCACTTTGTGGCAACCACAGCCATCGTTATGAACATATTGCACAAATTTTCTAAAACTAAACATGTAACTTGTAACCTACTTTTATTTTTAAAGCTGAAACATTTGATGCTGCCGGTAAACTCCACTTAAGTTTATAACCTGTGCCACAGCAAAGAATGGTGACGCTATTTAATTCAACTACCCTTTTACAATTATGGCAAAATGTCCAAGAGGAATTACAGAGGACTTGGGATGTACGGGGCCCAACTGTAAGCCTTCTTAAAGGTGATGCCTTCAAGTCATTTCAGACACGTAAGCTGCTGCACATCCAAAAGTCTAAGAAAGCATTCCAGAAACACGGGAGAGATTACTACAGAATGCATTTCAGGCTAATTGTGAATACTGTCATAAATAAAGTTTTAATTAGGACTCAAAACCCTTTCAGTCATAGCAATTCTTGTCAAATTCTATGGGGATGGTAACTGAAATAAAGTAAGGAGAGTATGTATAATATATATATTTATATATATATAATATATATATAATGCCATTTTTCCATTTCCAATGACTACACCATAAAATGTAAGCAAGGCTTCTCAAAAACACTGAAACATTCAAAATCAAAACCCTCATTCAGACCTTCACATTCCAAAGGAAAAATATTAACAGTGCAACAGCCCATTGTAATGTCATTGTTCATGACCTGGCCCTCTGTGTTACATATTGGAACAATACAAGTTATAGTTTAGCATGCTGTGCCCAAAACTAACAAAGAACAGTGTTCATCACTATCTCCAAAACATCAACAGCTGCTCTGCATTTTAGTCAGCCGCTTTCAGCTTTTAGGAAAGACAAGGGGGATACAGATTTCAATGGTGGGATCTCAGGAAAAGCTGTCTCTAACTTTATCAACAGTCAGTCAATATTCATGTATCAATGTTTAAATATAAATGTGTAAATCCTAAGAGCTTTGTTACAATTTTAAAAACTTTATTGGCTGAGTGAAACTGATGAGGTATGGAAAATACAACATATTTTCTAAGGATATTTTAGATGACGGTCGGCCTAATCTACTTACCATCAGACTATAAATTCTTCTCTAGTGGGTCCTATGCAATCTGTACTTGTAAATTAACTAGGTCAGACCACAGCTAGTGAACAATTTCAGCACCAATAAGTTATTGAAAATGGGACTTCACACCATTAAGAAATATAATGGCTGGATATTCAAATGTCAAGGTCAAGATATAATTTGAAAGACACCAAATTCCCGGGAGTGGGGGGATCCTTTTTAATAGTATCTTCACATTACCATTACAATAGTAGTTGTACTCTTGCTTTAAATTGGATGCAGTCTGGGCATATCAAACATATAATGATATTTAAGAAGTGAAATTGAAGCCCTAATCCCAACTCTACCACTACAATGAAGTGACTCAACACTGCACATTTAAGAAGATCTATTCTTCCAATAGCAAGTCGATAAAGCATCTGTAGGACAATTTCTACTGAAAAACTTAAATGCCTTATTATTCCTGCAGTGCTGAAAATTTACTGCAACTCTCATTTCTTTAACACAAACAATGACTTTTTAATATACACATTATATGTATTCAGTATTCAAGTAAAATTCCCTAACAGTTAATGACATTTAAAAAATGTGCAAAACTGCAAAACTCATTGTAATAGAATGTGTAAGGTCACAGGGGCGGGACGTCTGACAGCCACYGGACTGAGGACGCATCATCAATCTCTAGAAAAAAACCTGCTTACTGTTGAATCTCAAGTTGAAATTTCCTGTGAAGAATTACAAAATATTTAATGAGAAAAACAAACTGGCAGCCAGCACATGAAGCATCCGCAGTAGGTATATGATTGAAAATTAATGAAAATAAGTGTAAGTTGGTGACTGATGGACTAATAGCATCTGACTCTTAGCACTGGCCTTGATCACATAGGAGATGGAGCAGTCATTACAACTGAGAAAGCATATTGAATCAATCATTGTCAAATTTTCTGTTTCCAGCCCATTCTTTGTCGGAAGCCTCCATGTTTATATGGTTAAGTCACTGTCGCTGTGTCTCTTATCTAGGACCACCTGATTTTTATATCCCTTCATTTGTGGATTCTTAGATGCTGTAGACGGTTCGTTCCTGTCCCAATACCAATGCACCCACTCTAGCTGCCTTTTCTAGCACCAATATGCTCTTTAAAACGCACAAACAAACAGCAGGACTGCAGCCAATCTCTCGGATGTCCAGATTAGTAAGTGGAGCATGCTAAAGAAAGGTGCATCTAAAGAGCTGGAGATGGTATGTGGTCCAGAGCCCCGCTAGAAACATTCCTTTCTGAGCATTCCCTCCATTCCCCCAACCCAAGTGCATGCATTAGAATGTAGCAAAACCCTGCAGAAACTTCTCTGAGCCAACTGCAAACTTATCTGTTGCCACAAGTGCAAAGGGGCAGGACGTGAACCTGGGAGTCGGAGCTCTTCAGCCACTTCAGCTGGTGACAGAAAATAAAGGAAAACTCCTACGTATACACATCAGCCTGTCTCCACTTCTTATAAAACTGGAATAAAATGGGAAAGTGCCATCTTTTATTAATCCTAATTGAATTTTAAATGTCCTTTTGACACAAAAAGGTATATACATGACACAGCTACACAACCTTTTTTAACTGGACAACAAGTGTCAAAACCCTGTGGATGTATAGGGTAAAACAAGATTGGTCAGGAGTAGAGAATTGTTCCTATAACTGCAATCTGACACAATGTCCTATTGCCATTTAAAAAAAAAAAAAAAAAAAAGGTCCATTTCAGTTTATTCAAGTTTTTTTTTTCATGGTATTTTATCCCTCTTGATAAGAAAAAAAATCAGACTTTTGTAATTTGTGAATGCTGATCTTCATCAAAAGGTTCATTCTCTGGATCAGAGTCAGTGGTGTCAGAATATCTATAATGATCAGGTTCATTGTCACTAACATCTGGAGTCACAGAAGTTGAACTGCTAGCCTCTGGATTTGATGGCTCCTCTACTGTTTTTGTAAAGTATAATTTCACCTAGAGAAAGAAAGTTTAAGATGAAAATGAACAATTAGAATGAGTTCTGTATTAGCAAAGACATTGTTTTGCAGATTTACTTGAAAGCACTATAACAAGATGAACCCTGAAGCGCACTGCTTTTCAGGTGACCTTACGACTGCCTACTGTGCACTCCAAAGACACACTGAAGGCAATGAACTCACTAAATCACAAAATTCAATTTACAAGTGCTCATGTTTCAAAACATTTCTCTTACAATCTCTGAGACAAGTCTATGCTTACATTAGGGCACTACCAATGCTGACTGGTAAGGTCAGCCAGCTCTCCACCTTCATCTAATGAGAGAACGGGGGACACTAAGAGGACACTCAGTGGCCCTCACATGCATGGCTGCAGTTCTTAAGGATCTCCATTTTAAAAGAAAAGAGACAAAAGCCCAGAAGTCCAGATGACATGCTAAAGAACAAGCTCTGGTGAACAGCTGATAGGAGACCAGATTAAAATCAGATCGATACTTTCTTTCCCATTATTCAAGTCATTATAAATTTTTCTTATAATCGACATTTGCTTTAAGAATCCCCCTTCAAAGTATGTTAGTAATTTTACCACCACTCCCTGATACTACTTGAGACCACCCAACCACAACCTCCTATGTGCGCTAACCATCAGGCTCACATTTCCTCTTGCTGCCAGTTCAACCCCATGGCCTCTCCCTAGTTTCTGAGCCAGTCTCAATTTAGGAAGTGAACTGGATGCTTAAAGCTCAGATTACATCTTCTCTGTGTTCAGCACTCCACATGGTCACATCAAGACTGGGTTCCTGTGACTCAGTGGAAATGACTTCAGTCACTGAAATATACCAAGCTCATTCATGCCTCAGAATTCTCATCTCTACTCTTCCTCCTTTCCCTGAATAGCTGTTCTGTAGGCAGAGCACAATTTACATATGCAAATGCGCCCATTCCACTCAGGCGGCCTCTTTGCGCGCCATCCACTTGACAGACCACCTTTGCCAGTCACATGCTTCACAGTACTTACCCTGATAGATCTGTTCAGTAACAATGAGAACAGAGTTTATCTACAGAGCGTTTTTACACTTTATCTCTCGTGGATTGTTTTGTAGGACTTGGTGTTGGACCTGGGCAGCACTCATGATAGGCAGGCACTGAGGTGCATTGCCAGAGAAATAGGAAAACAGTAAAACTAGAGAGAAATACGGTTTAAAGGCAAATGGCTGCCATGTGAGGCTGAGGCTGAGGCAGAGACGCATCAGTTCAAGGCCAGCCTGGGCCTAAATAATAATAATAATACTGATGATGATGATGATGATGATGATGATGATGATGATGATGATGATGATGATGTCATCTATGATTTTGATACATGTGAATGAAATAAATACAACAAAATAAAAAAAGAATTTAAAAAGGAAAAAGATAAGACTCAAGCTGGGGAAGGGGGGAGAAGAAATAATGAGAGCAAGTGAAGTAATAAACAGAAAAGGAAAGACTACACAACCACTCTGGAATGCTACACACTGAACAATACTAAAACAACGTCTAGCTCTTCAGCTTCACAATCACAATAAAACACGCCCTCTTACCCCAAAGTGGTTTTAACTGACCTTAAAATTTGGAGAGAAGTATCGGTTGGCCTTGTCTTTGTTTGCTTTGTCAAGATCGTTTTTTGTTAGGGTGAGTACGAGATACTCCTTGTCATTATCTGCACGCTCTATACTGCAAATGCTATCAATTTCCTGATCACAAAGACTTCCATTTTCCACTTTTTCTGAGGTTTCCTCTGGTCCTGGTATGAAGAACGTATTTACCCAAAAGTGAAACATTTTGTCCTAAGAAGAAAAGAAAGAAATGAAAGATATATTTCACTTATTTAAAAATGTACCACAGTCAACATATAAACCATATATTATCTGATATTCTAAAGGGAAGGCAAACAACTTATGCAATATTCTTATTCACTAAGTTATCTTTTCTAAAATTTTAAATAAAAAATATAGTCATGTAAAATTTGGTATCTTACTTTTATCTTAAAATCCTAAGAAAACTACTTCTGTTCTAATGCTGGATGTGTATGTAGACAAGCAGAGGTCAGGTGTTACTACTTCAACGAGCCCTAGAAACTGTGGACTAAGTTCCCTATGGCAACCACGTTTTTGGCTGGATAGACATCCGTGCACCCTGTACGTGCCCGGCGTCCACGGAGGTCAGAAGAGAGGTTCAGACCCCCGGCACTGGTGCTACAGACGATGTAAGACAACAGATGGGCCCTCCAGAAGAACACCCAGGGCTCCGACCTGCTGAGCCATGGTTCCCGCCTTTTAAAAACCTTACTGCTCTCAAGTATTTTAACAAAGTTGTTCAGTTGGCAATCATATTTTACTTAGAAGAAAACACAGTAATATTATTTAAACTTGCAAATGTAGCACACTGATGTGCACTGACTTTTCTAAACTGTTTTTATTTAAATCAGAGCAGGCATGTAATTAGTAAGGAAAAGCTATGATAAATGGAAATTTATGGAAAGTAACCTAAGATATACAAATATATTATAAATAACCAATCTTCAGAGATCAGGAGTAAGAAACAGCACATCTCTAAAACTACAAGGAGACAGTGAGGTAATTATCTATTTTTACAAACAATATAAAGCCAAGAGAGGTGGCTCATGCCTACGATCATAACACTTGGGAAGTTAAGGCAAAAAAAGACTGCTTTATCTGAGGCCAACCTGAGCTACTTAGTCAGTTCCAGAGCTTGAGCWACAAAGTAAGAATCTGTCTTCAAACAAATACTAACAAAAGAAAACAAGAAACACACACACACAAAGACACACTTTTATGTGAACCAGAGTCTTACAAGAAGTAAGAGATATCGGGCAGTGATGGCACATGCCTTTAATCCCAGCACTTAGGATGCAGACGCAAGCGATCTGTGAGTTTAAAAGTAGCTTTGGCCGGG
>BDUI01002221.1:91670-106546 GCA_002335545.1 Apodemus speciosus | reverse complement strand
AACTCAGAAATCCACCTGCCTCTGCCTCCCAAGTGCTGGGATTAAAGGTGTGCGCCACCACAGCCTGGCGATTAATTCCATGTTAATAACCACTATCTATAAAGTTTTGAGGAGAGGGCCTACTATTGGGATCATAAAGGGCCCTCAAATCCTACTTTTAAGAAAATTCTAGGAAAAAATGTTCTCTTACCTGGCAAGACACTAAAATCATGTCATCATCTTCACACTTCTTTAGCCCTTCAGACTTAGCCTGATTGAATTTGTTGGTCTTAGAGGCCCAAGGGACACGACTGCTCCGGAGCTTTGACAGGTTGGTTTCCATGAGGCGCCTCTGCAGAATGTTATGAGGTTGCTTGAGGGATAGAAAACAGAGGCTTCTTACTGCCAGGGCACTCCCTGCTCTCCCAACACCCCAGCCCTGACTCCACAGAAATAATGAAGGGCTTCACAGAACAACTCCAGCTTTGCTTCTTGTTCCTCCCTCAGGTGAGGGGAGCATTGGTATTGTCAGGGCAAGTGCTATAACCAGCACGGCACGGCCGACTCTGGAGGACGCTGCTTCATTGTGTCAACTTGACACAAGCTCAGCTCAGCTGAGAAAATGTCCCATCAGGTTGGCAAGCCTCTAGCATATTTTCTTGATTGACAGTTGCTATGAAGGGCCCATCCCAGGGTAGTGCTGCCCTGGGAAGGTGGTCCTGGGGTGTATAAGAATCAGGCTGAGCAAGTCATGAGGAGTAAGCCATTACCCAGAGCTCACCAAGACCCGTGCTCCAGTTCCTGCCTCTAGGTTCCTGCCCTAACTTTCTTCAGTGATGATTTGGGGACTGAGAGCTGTAGACTAAAATAAATTCAAGGTTTTTTTTTTGGCCCGTGGTGTTTTATCATAGCAATAGAAACCTAATGAAGGCAGCAGTTTGGTACCAGAGAGTGGGCTACTGCTGTAACAGGTCTGACCATGCTATTTTTTGAAGGAATGTGGAAGACTTTGGAACTTTAGACTAAAAAGCGTGACTGTGAAAGAATATGGAGACTCTGGTGGATTAGAGGCCATCCTGGAATAGCTTGGAACAGACATGTCGGAGCAACACGGACTGCAGATACCCAGGATACTCGGTCTCGGAGGGGACATTATTAGCACGTGGGCTACATGCTGTTTGTTCTGTGTGTTTTGTACTTTGGCAAAGAATGCGACTGTTTTCTGCCCTCATCCTAAGCATTTTTCTAAGATTAAATTGCAACGTTATGGACAAATTTCTTTAGCAGAGGAAATTCCAAGACAGCCTAATATTGATTCTGTCAAAACATTATAGTAGTCATTCTTATCAATTGTTA
Source organism: Apodemus speciosus (assembly GCA_002335545.1). NCBI lineage: Eukaryota > Metazoa > Chordata > Mammalia > Rodentia > Muridae > Apodemus > Apodemus speciosus. The sequence goes on along the minus strand of BDUI01002221.1, from coordinate 105,211 downwards.
TTTGTAGTTATTCTTATGTAGATCTCCAATGAAAAAGACCAAGTGAAGCAGACAAATATAAAATGTGCAGCCACGCATATAAAAGAGCACCAGGAACCTTAAGGGTGCAGTCAAGGCATGTGCTGAAAGAGATAAGGAGAGGGAGGAATGAAGGAACGCCTAGTTCTGCCCTGGGAAAGGGAAGGGTGCCAGGCCACACCCAACTAAGCTTCCAACTTGTGAAATGAAAAAGCCTAAAGAATTTTCTGGTTCTAGAAAGATATGAACCTCAAAAGCTTCTGCAAGTGTTATTCAAGGGAGCAGACTGCATCCCAACCTGGTAGCAGAACTCAACATGAGTAAAGGAGTCATGGAATCTTCCTCTGTGGTTTCAGATAGCCTCTGAGGCCAGGCTTGTGTCAGGGGAGTCCCTGCCTGCATGCCCCGAGAAACCATCGAGTGAAATGAAACCTGGATTGTGTTGAGACACTAAGATGTTGGTGGTGCTAGAACTGAGAAATGTCTGCCAACAAGACCTGCACAGGGAGTGGAACCAGCCTGAGAGAAAGATGTATYTTGCAGGCAGCAAAGCTGGAGGGGCAAAACCATCTAAGTCCTTAACAATAGGCATGGAATTACAGGATTTAGAGTTTGCCCTGATGCATAGAAGCATGTAATTTGCCTTTTGATTTTACAGGGGTTTACAGTTAAGAGACTGGCTTGAGTCTCAAAAGAGACTTTATTTTAAAACAGTGTTGGATCTGTGAAAGAAAGAGAATGGAGACTTTTGAAATTGGACTAAATGCATTTTGCATGATATGTCTCTGAGAATATGGAAGGTGGGAATGGAATGTAGTAGTTTGAATGAGATGTCTCCATATTCTTGGGCTCAGCGATTAAGAGAGCACTGACTGCTCTTCCAAAGGTCCTGAGTTCAATTCCCGGCAACCATATGGTGGCCCACAACCACCTGTAATGCGATCTGATGCCCTCTTCTGGTGTACTCCTATATGTACTCATATATATAAAATAAATAAATCTTTGAATACTTGGTCCCTACTTGCTAATGCCATTTTGTGAAGCTTAGGAGGTGTGAGTAAGAATGCCCCCATAGACTTACATATCTGAATGGTTAGTCACCAAGAAATGGACCTCTTTGATAGGATTAGAAGATGTGGTCTCCTTGGAGGAAGTGTGTCATTGGGGGTAGGCTTTGAAGTTTAAGAACGCCCATATCCCCTCACACCCCACTCCCTCTACCACCACAACCCTTGCTGGTCAAGATGTAACTCTCAGTACTGCTTCAATACCATGCGTGTTGGCATGCTCCCCACCATGATGATACTGTACTAAAGCTCTGAAACCAATTGAGCAGCTCCCAATTAAATGTTTTCATTTATTAGAGTTGTTTTGGTTGTGGTGTCTCTTCACAGCAATAGAACAGTGACTAAGACAGGAAATACGTTACTGGGGCAGACTTAGGGATTTTCAAAGTCCTGTGATGTCCCCACTGTGCCCTCTTGGCTACATGTTTGTAGTTCAAAATATGAGCCCTCTGCTTCCAGCTCCAATCACCACGCCTGTCTGTTACCACACTTCCCACCACAGTCGTGGTCGACTCTTATCCCTCTGAAACCCTAAGCCCAAATAAACCTTCCTTCAATAAACTGCCTTGGTTGTGGTGTTTCATCACAGTAATAGAGAAGTAACTAACATGTAGATATAGGACCAACTGTGGCTTAGGAGAACCAAAGGACCCTGGTGATGTGGACTTCTGCCTTCCTCAGTAGAAAGAAGCTTTATTCTAGAATATGTTATCTCTGTGTTTTCCTAGACAACTGTAAGTCAGTACCTTATAGACAGGGCAGCTCATCGTCGTGGGTGCTCAGAAGCTCTGCTTATTGCTATATTAAATGTCACCCCTTATAGTCTTATAGTCACCTCCATAGTCTTACTTTTCATACCTATTTTGCAGGTGCCTTGTAGGCCTGGATCTTCTGACAGTGAAAGGATTGATAGAATAGGAAGACAGTCATGGCTGAGTAAACCTCATAACAGACACATTTTGGAACCAGGCAAATCCCACAKGAATCATCCTCACTGACAGCCTCTAGACTTCGAAACATTTGTATCCCTTGGCCTATCTTGTTATTCATTACCACTAAGCTGTATCCCCAAATTGTCCCATTTTTTTAATGAACAAGAAAATGAGAGCCTAAAACAGACACTGACCAAGAAGAAACTTAACAGACCTTATTATATACATGTCAGAAACATAATGTTAGGAAACAGAATGACAGATTTACATTCAAGTTTGAGTTTCAGTAGAACTTAGTAGAGTTTCTATATCATATATATTCATATTCCTCTGTTCTTACTCAAAATGGCCTCCAGACCATTTAGAACACCTCTTTCTTTTAGTTTTTAGGTTAAGTCATTTGATCTGAGAAATTTTCTATACACATATATCTTATGTCTACTTTACAATAACATTTCAAAACTCTCAAAGGATAGCACTTAGCCCCAAGATTCAACTAACCACATTCTCCCTCTGATTCAATGGGTAAGATGTCACTCTTAGAAGTCCARAGCCTAAAAGGTTCCTGGGAAAGGGCTAGCAGAGGAAAAATCTTTATTATAAACTACCTTACCGATTTCAAAGGAAGAAGGGAGTCAGAGCTGTGACTCACCAAAATCCCAGTGAGGAGAAGAAAATAGATTCCCAAAATACACTGATTCTTGGCAAAGCAGGTTATAAATCAATATCCTTGGGGAAGAAGAGGAAGAAGCTCCCATGAAGGAAATGAGGAAATGTATGAGCTGACCAAGATAGGTACTGGGAACCTGACCTGAGCCCTCTGGAAGAGCGAATGCTCATAACTGCTGTGCYRTTTCTCCAGTCCCTATAAACAGGKTTTTGTTTTTTTAATATTTTAATATTTAATATTAACATTTTAATATTTTAATATTTTTTAATATTTTAATTTTTAAAAATACTGTTGGGGGATCTGTGGATACAGACCTACAAATACCAGAAGCCACCTGTACTGATAACTTAAGACAATCATGTCCGAGCTCCCACGTGTATAGTCGTGTCTATATCAAAAGCAGTTTTCTCAATCAGCCCAAAACCCTGACAAAACTGAGCAGACAGAGGTACTAGAACTTCTATCATCCGCGTGTGAGTAGGGATGGAAACTGAAAAGTTTAAAGCCTGCCGATGACTCCCACTTGACCCAAACAACTGGGAAGAANCGTGTCTATATCAAAAGCAGTTTTCTCAATCAGCCCAAAACCCTGACAAAACTGAGCAGACAGAGGTACTAGAACTTCTATCATCCGCGTGTGAGTAGGGATGGAAACTGAAAAGTTTAAAGCCTGCCGATGACTCCCACTTGACCCAAACAACTGGGAAGAAWGCTAAAAGTTTACCCTGTAATTTAAAAGACTAACTGGTCAATAGTTTGCTTTTCRGATGTGTATAACAGCTATTGGAGTACTGGGCTCCACGCTAAGGAAGAACTGAAGGATGCGGACTTAAAGACTGAAAGGGCAAAGCCTAATACAGTGAAAGAAAAAGAAAGTCTACCTCAAGATATCATATCCTTAGGGAAAAAGAAACTAAAACCAGAGAAGACATCACATCACTGTGAAATGTCATGATACCAATCCCAAAACCTTCCAAAGAGAAAACTATGACACAAATACAAAGGATTAGGAACCAGAATGATGATGATTCCTCAACAGTAAAAAACTACAATGGAATAATAATACCTCCAAAAATCTAGCAGTGGTGCTAGAGAGATGGCTCAGTGGTTAAAAGCATTGGCTGCTCTTCCAGAAGACCTGGGTTCGATTCTAAGTACCCACATGATGGCCCACGACCTTTTGTAACTCAAGATTCAGAGAATCCAATGCTAGCTTCTGGCCTCAGCTGGCATCAGGCATGCATATGATACACAGACAAATGTGTACACAAAACACTCATAACATATAAATAAAAATTTAAAAATTTTAAAAAGGATTCAGTAGAGAAGGACAGCAACAGAAATTCTGAAAGCAGTATTGGATTAAAAGTTTGCCTATTAAAATCAATAGTGGCCAGATCAAAATGAAATGAGAAAATGGGATGCCAGGAAAAATGTCCGGAAGAGGAAAAAAAAAACTGTACCAAGTCTGGTGTTCTTCTCAGTCTGTATAATGTTGCTCATATGTATATGATTTGGGGTTTACTACTTGGTATTGATGACTAATTTGTAGAGTTGCTCTAATCCCAACCAACACTTGAGACGTGGAGACAGAAAGATCAAGTGTTCAAAGCCAGCCTTAGCAACATAGTGAGTACAGGATGAGCCTGGGCTKCRTGAGACTGTTTTAAAAACAAAGGAGTCATCGTACATCCTGTGCCAGAGTCTAGCCAGGTATCTCACACTTCGTCAAACAGCCTTCTCTGCAGCAGACAGAGGGTATTAGAGAAAAACACAGCCCATGAGAATATAAAGACCAAATGATCATGTGATGCTCAGCAACAACTGATACATCTACACAYAGCCCCTGCCCCTGAAGCTCAAGGGACACCAAGGAAGAGGAGTGGAAAGAACGTGAGCACCAGAGGAACAGGAAATCTGCTGTGAGACTGCRTCTTCTAGAAGTGTCAGGGAAGCTACAACCATGAAATCTCCACATGACTGCCTAARCAAGGCCTGGACGATGACAMCACCAATAGACATGGTAACATGGAAGGGAGAGATCTCATGGGGCCCTAACCTTAGACAAAGAACTATAGGCAACTTAGGAAAGATGTGCAGAAGAGAAATAGTCTTCCCCGGGAAGAGCCCATCCCTTCCCCACTAACTGGTCATCCAATACCAAGTAGTAACCCTCAAATCATATACATATGAGTAACATACAGACTGATAGGGTTGTACTTACATACTTATAAAACGAAAAAGACATGAGACTGAGAGAGAGGTACGGAAGAAAAGGGCCAAGCAACKGTGGTGCACACCTGTAATCCCAGAAACAGGCAGATCACTGTGAGTTTGAAGTCAGCCTGGTCTACAGAGCAAGTTCCAAAACGCCCAGTGCTAAACATAGAGAAACCCTGTTTCAAAATAATAATATAAAAGGAAGAAAGGGAAGGGGGGAATGATGCAATTATATTTTAATTTAAAGTTTTAAAAAATGAACTTGTGCTGGGCGGTGGTGGCACACACCTTTAATCCCAGCACTTGGGAGGCAGAGGCAGGCAGATTTCTGAGTTTGAGGCCAGCCTGGTCTACAGAGTAAGTTCCAGGACAGCCAGGACTATACAGAAAAACCCTGTCTTGAAAAACAAAAACAAACAAACAAACAAACTTAAGTGTGGTCACTATGCCAAGAATGAACTGAAGCATAAAATCAGAAGATAAATTAGGAGACTGTTGCACTATAGATAGAACATGATGGTAGCTTGGTTAGATTGGAGGACATAAATATGAGGAAAAGGATATTGACTGTAGATGTGATTGGGAGGTGGGAGGAAAAGAATCAAGAGTGTGTGTGATGCCAGAGAGATGGCTCGGTGCCAGAGCATTCGCAGCTGACTGGGGTTCAGTTCTCAGCACTCAYATGGTGGCTCACAAGCTTCTGTAACTACAGTTCCAGGGGATCCAACTCCTCCCCTCTTTTGGCCTTTCTGGAGTACACAGACATCCATGCAGGAATGGCACCCATACACATAAAATAGAAATTCAAAGAAAAAGAATGTGTATTAGTTGGGTACACTGCCTATATTTCCAAGATACTTAAGACTAGCCTGGGCAACATAGTGAGACCCATCTCAAAACTTAATCAAACCAAACCAAGTAAATGGCAGTGTCATTTGCCAAGGTTGGCAGGAAGAAGTTCCTGACCAAACATGGAGCTCAACCTTTAATACTGTGTTTGTTTGTTTGTTTTTGTTTTGTTGAGAAAGGGTTTCTCTCTGTGTATCCCTCCCTGGCTGTCCTGGAACTCACTCTGTAGACCAAGCTGATTTTGAACTCAGAAATCCGCCTGCCTCTGCCTCCCGAGTGCTGAGATTAAAGGTGTGCACCACCACTGCCCRGTCCTGTTTGTTTTTAAATTAATGTCAGAGGCTGGGAATGAACTTTAGTGGTAGAGACTCACCTAGAACACACAAAGCTCTGGTTCAATGCCCATCATTGTGTCTCTGTTACGATCTCCTGTCCCCACAGTCCTTGCTCATTCCACACTACCTACACTGGTTCTCTCTCAATTTTCTAATTCTATRAAGCATCCTGATGGCCAGACCATTGTACCTGCTGTGTGTTTTGTTTTGTTTGTTTTRAGACAGGTTTTCTCTCTGTATCCCTAGTTGTCCTAGAACCTACTGTGTAAAACAGGATGGCCTCAACCTCAGAGATATGCCTACCTCTGCCTCTGGAGTGCTGGGATTAAAATATACCACCACCTCCCGGCATATCTGCTGTATTTTTTGCCCAGAATATTCATTCTTTCCTAACAAATTTTACTCCCCCATTTCTTTCAATATTTCCATAGAAGAATCTTTTTAAATAGTATTTTATTCATTGACAATTGCATACAAGTGTATGATGTATCTTGACCATATCCACCCCCCAACTTCCATTCCTATTCCCCACATCCCATCACAGGTATCCTTCTAGAGGTTATAATTATACCGACCTTTCAAAGCTCCTGCTAAGGCTACAAAGTCCTCTAGACCTGGACCTATGGTATTATAGGTAGTTAATCTATAGGACACCAGCCTGAGCTTCTCTAATTGATAGAGATCTGTTCTCATCAGGTATTTGATAGTCAGTTTCCATCACTGTGTTCTACTATCTCCCCCTGGCCGTAATTCTAGTTAGTTTGGCTAAAGCTTTTTGGCTATCTGCAGACTCAAACCTAGGAAGGACAGAAAATTTCTCTCTGCTACACAGCAAGGAGGGATATAGCCAGACAGGCCAGTAAGAACACCATGCAARAAACAGCATAGCATCCCATGGCACACTGCTTTCAAAGAGTCTTAGTGCAACAAGAACTTTCATTAACCAAAACAAGAAAATTACAATAGGCAAAACTCTAAGAATAAAGATGCTTTTGACTAGCTCTATTATTTTTTCAAGTCATATATAATATGGATCATAAATTTGGTTTTAGTTCTTAATTTAATACAAAAACCACAATACAATGGAATGATAAAATAAGGGAGCCAGAGATAGGCTTCACAATCCATTTCCACAGCAGATTTTGTAGCAGCCAACTCCACACACAAAGGAATTGGGCAAAGGCACTACCCTGGGGTAAAGAGAATATGGCCATCCTTGATGGCCTTAAAGGTGCCATCTGCTAAACCAATAGCGTTTGCTATCGCACCATAAGCATTACAGAGATAGCATGGTACAAGGTAGATGATTCAGAAAGGCCACCGAAAATGTGGGACACTTACATGATGAAAAGTAATCCACAGTTTTAACATTGCTCAAACCCCAGCGTCAATAAGAGTTGAATTTCTATTGTCTTCTCATGCTTCCCTTTTCAGTTCCCTTTCTATTGGGTTGTTTGATAAACTACTTCAAGTAAAAACTACTGTCAATTTTAATACCCTCCAAATTTCACATAGTGGAAGGAAATGGAGTCATYATGATCTGGCTTGTCTGTAAAATGAGTTGATAAGATGTGYATCTAAAGTCTTTCTCAGATCGTACTGAGGCTGCAACATCAGTTCCAAGAGAGCCTCAAGCACGACGTTTCACCCACCCTCGCAGCTCTCCCTGCCCTCCCTCAGTCAGCCTTGGTTTCTGGGATGTGTTCTGATTMTCCCTGCAATAGCTTGCACATTAAAGGTGTGAGAACAGTGAGAGAGGGAAATTAACTCTCTGAAGATGAGGTACAGGAAGTGTGAACTCTGGTTCAGGGCTTCACGGTGCACTGCTGTGTGTCACACCCATGGCTGTACTCCGAAAGCATCCTCCTTACAGCCTTCAGCTATGTCGTATGCTGTCAGCTCCCTGWAGCTCRACCGTGACAAAGGAGTCARAGGAGAATTATTCTTACATAGTTCGAAGCAGTATATGGGATCTTAGGAAGAAGGAAGTTGTAGTGATTCTCATTAGGGAACTTCTCAGCCATTCAARCCAAACATCAGTGCCTTAGATCCAACATTCTAAGAGTCCACATTTTGATTCTTCTAATAAAACCCTCCACYTTATTGAATAGGATTACTTTGGCCTGAAGGTGAGAAGGTTCAGAYTGAATTTGCCAAATGAATCATGAATTCTTTAAAATGAAAGAAGGAAGAGAGGGCTCTTYGGTAGGAATAAACTTTAATCACATCAGTCTCAGTTAACATGACTAGATCAACCCTACCCAGGCACAARCAGAAAAACAGCTTTTAAAAACAGAGTACKTTCCCTTCATGAGAGTATCTAATGGCAGGCAGGGAAAGTCCTTGGCGTTGATGGGGGAGGAGCAGAAGCTCTTGTCTCTGTTTTCATACTGGGGCCAGAAATAGCAATTTCAGTGAACCAAGGCCAACAACCACAATTAAGTATTTCAGAAGCCCAAAATATAAAAATATTAGGAAGATTATCCAGAGCCTTTATTTCAGRAAACTATAAATTAAAAAAAAAATCAAAGCTAGGAGTAATAATACACACCTTATAATCTCAGCAAGAGAATTAAAAATTAGAAGCCAACATAGACTATATGATGAGATTCAAGCCAGCATAGGTTATATAGATCAAGCTCCTGATATCTCATTAAAAAATATTTTTCCAAAATAACAGCAGCAGCAGCAGCAGCAGCAGCAGCAGCAGCAGCAACAACAACAACAACAACAAGAACTCCAAATGAAGCTACAAAGTTACATATAAATTAGGGAGCAAGGGAGAGAATTAAATATAGGTCACATCCCTCAGCCATTCACCCTTATTCAATGGATGGAGGACAATATGGTTTTGGATTCTGGCCCACATCCTGAACTTCTACTTAATACCAAGAATAATAGTGCCAGAAATAAAAAGACTGCAACAGCCCCAGCTCCAACTCTGTACATGCATTATCTGGTCTGTGAGATGAAGCAGCCAGGGCTTCCTCCATCTTCCCAGTCTTTAGAGGGAAGAGGGAGAGTTGAGAGTAATGAAGAGATGTTTAGGTTCTGGAAAGATTTGAGCTTGACCCCTATTACCCTGTCTCACCCCACTCCCCAACCCAGGGTAGAAAATCAAAAATAGATTAAGACCTAAACTAAGTAGATTTGGGGAGTTGGGGAAGGGGGGCACAATAGCATGAACCAAAGCATATATTTAGAGACTGCCAAGAATCCTCACTTTTCACTGTTTCTCAATCACCCACTAAGAGTCACCTTAGTCTGGGACACATAACTGGCCACGCACATAGCCTGTGAGGAGGCAGTGGGAGCCAGGACTTCATTACGAGGCTCCAGCTCCAGGAGCCAAATTCTATCTTCTGGATAAGCCAGTGGAGAGGAGATTTGAGGGCAATAGGGTAGGTAGGGTGTCTTTCTTCCCTGGACAGGGAGGAGAGAGTCGGGAGGGAGGAGACTGCACCAAGSGAGAACAAGCAAGGAAAGCTCCTTGGGATGTGAGATAGGGAGGGGTTTTGCCCAGCACCCGCCAGGGAGCGGACAGCGGACAGCACAGCRACGAGCCTGGCCGGTGACTCAGTGAAAGTGGCAGTGAGGGCCTGGGCATCAGGGGCGGCCCAGAGACCCGTGACGGGCGTGGCCGATGGTGGGGAGCTCACCGTGTCCTTGGACGAGCCCAGCTTTTTGAGGCCGTCCAGGGGCAGCAGGTCGGCGGAGTCCTTGTGGATGAACTGCACCGCCTGCTTCATCCGGCGCTGCTGCCGCAGGGACGCCGCTTCCCGCATGTCTGTCTCCTTGCGGCCGCCCTCGGTGAGGAGCCCTGAGTAAAACATCGCTGAGACGCCCGCGGTCGGGCGGCCGGGTGTCCCCTCCCAAGCACCCTCAACCTCGAGCTCCTGGACAGCGCCGCGGGAGCCTGCTCCCGCGCCTTTTATAGCCGAGCGTGACGTCACGCGGGAGCGGCCAGTGCGCGCGGGAGAAGGCGTGGCCAGCAAAGCGTCCCTCCCTTCGGGCGCAGGTTCAGGGACGGGGGTGGGCTCTGTCTAGCGTCCACCACCCACCTTTGCTCCATTACCCACCCTGAGGGAAAAGGCAGCTCGGAGCAGCTTACAGCCGACAGACTGACTCCGGGGCGCTGAGGGGCTAGCGGAGCCGCTTCGCCCAACTGTCCCCTCTCCCGCGTGGGTTGCTCTGCCCTGCATGCACTGCATAGAATGGGCTGTGCGGCCCTGTGCTCCAGCAGCCTAGCCTCTTCCCCCCTAGTCGGCGCCTTCSGACTCTCTGCTCACCTGTCCACGCCGCGGCCGATCCCGGGATCACTGACAGCTGAGCCATGCTCGGCTTCTCAAGAGTTGTACCTCTGTGCTCCGAAGTTGGGAGGGCTCAGGATTCCTCCAACTTCAGGTCGGTCCCCACCCACTGGGCCACGTGACTRCGGAGGGGGTCAGGAGGATAGGCTAGAGCGGGGCTTCCGGGGACCCCTCTTCCTCTTAGCACCCTCTACCAGAGGTTGAGGAGGCAGGTCTGGTCTGGAGCCTTCACTTCTCTGGGAGTACACCTGCTCTTAAGAACACCAAGGAAGCATCTCTCTCTCTCTCTCTCTCTCTCTCTCTCTCTCTCTCTCTGTGTGTGTGTGTGTGTGTGTGTGTGTGTTTTCGCTGTGAACACTAGATTTTACACCGAGGGATGGAGGTGGAATGCATCCTTGTGGGAAAATTGAAAGCCATTTTTCTTTGAGACTCATTCATACTTTTTAGCCATTCTAAAAGGAATGTTCTGTTCCTTCTGGCTTGGAGTCTTGATGTATGACTTAGTACAAATCACATTTCTACATGTGGGAATCACCACTCCACTCTTCACCTCAAAGAAGCAGGCATGAATCAGAAAAGATCTGCACCCCGAGAGCACCATAAGTCTCAATAATGACACTTACTGAGCTTCTATGGTTGTGAGTTGGATACTAGAACAAACACTTGCAATGCCGTATCTCAGTGAAGGACGCAGCTAGAAGAGAGCATTCGCCGCTATCCCCTGTATTCAGGCAAATACCTGGGCCACCCGGTCTGCCTCCAGAATGTCTCTGACCTTTTCCTTTCCACTGCTCACCGCTCTCTTAAAGTATTCTCCGYGTACCATCGTCTCACAGTCCTGTTAAGAGCACCCCCAAAAGGTGGCCGCTCTCGATGGAAGGACCTACACACCCTCTTCTGTGACTTCATTCTGCACTTCAGCATCTTGAGTTTTCTTCCAGTACAGGGAAGAAGTCTTTCTCCCTCTTGCCAAGTGGAGTGCCTCCTGAGTGGGATGTCCCCTCTCRCCCTCTTCAGTGAGCTATGCTTTTTCTAGACCTCAGCTCAGTCTTTGTTTCTTTCAGAGAACGGCTTGTTCTTCCTCCTGATTGCTTAGCATCAAATCCCCAATACCTAGAATACCTGTCAATAAGCACTAGTACAGGCATGACAAAAATTTAAGGTCGTATCTCAAGAGAATAAGAAAGCAGAGCTGCAGGATCTCTCTTCAGCACCTGTGCTGGCCTTCCCAGACCTGGGAGAGCCGGCCTCAACTCATGAGCTCGCTTATGTCCCTGCCCTCCCTTCAATGCCTGCCCTAGTTTTGGAGCACATGGATTACTTGTAAGAAAACAAAGAAAGCTGCTCACCTCACTTCACGGAAGCCCCAGGGCAGGGGGCTTTTCCACACGGAGGCTGTTCGCCTTCCAATCCTCTGGCACACTTTCATAGCCGTTGCCCTGGTACCTTTCTGTCCTATTGCCTGGGTCCCCGCCTGGTTGTTCACCTAGGGAACTGTGAAAGACAGCCCTGCCTTGTCTGTCTAGGACCGGTGCCTCCGTTCTTGGCAGGGTGTCAGAAGAGCCCAGCACAGAGAGCCCATATGGCTTGGCTTGGGACATCTTTCCTCGGGATCAGGCAGCTAGATGCTCTGGGGAAGGAGTTGGAATTCTTGAGACAGTTCATCTCAGTCTTGCAGCCTGTTGTTGCTGAGGATGTTCTGACAGAAGAAAGGGGCTCTTGTCATACCTAGATTCCCCAGGGGAACACCAGGAAGCAGAATCTGTCTGGTTAAACTGGAATTTGACCATATCAAGTGTTGCTGAAAAATCAGTGGGCCGTGGCTGGAGCYGGGAGCCTTTGTGTGAATTCAGGGCTCACTGCTGTCGTGGGTTTGTGTTCTGAAATCAGATCTGTGGCCACAGAACCCACTGGTCCTGTATCTTTAAAGACCTTCCCTGCCAGACTGACTCCATCAYTGTTCTTATGCACGCTTGATGTGAGGAGGCTTGTCCCCCTGCCTCAGCACACACATTGAGTTTCTGCAAACTGCAGCCTGGTCCTTCACGTTGAAAAGGCTCACCTCTCTCGGTGGTATATTCAATTCCTAAATGATTGAGCAAGTCATTTTCTACTTCTGAGTCTGTTTCCATGTGTAACAAATTATGCAGTAATATTGCATATTCAATTTTGCATTATAAACTCTAAGGACTGCACCAACAGGAAAGATTAATATTAATTCTTCATCTAGCCAAAGCCCTCTGCAGCACTAGACCATCGATGACTTGTAGTGATTAAAATAACAGGTTTTGGAGTAGGATAAATCTTAAAGCTTTCCTCTGTCACCAAGCTGTCTGACTTCCTGAGACTTTGATTTCTTCTATGTATTGGTAAGTTGTCATGTGTTTTAACCAACAAAAAGCTGGCTCTGAAAGCCGGGTGCCCACCCCCCACACACCAGTCTTTCAGACCAAGTATATCTGACTCAGAGTGTGTCCTTCAAGGTCTCTAGTCTGCAAATGATCTGCCCACCCCCAACTGTGACAAAAAGGGTGRACAGCAAAACAGCMGAGAGGAATAAAAGTGCTGTGTCCTTGAGAAAAGCCTGAAGGTAAATGATTCCCTGCAGGTGCTTCTCTTGTTTATCCCGTGGTGTGATACACTGTGGAAAAGAGAAGGCTCATCCACAGAAGGCTTGTTCATTGACAGAAAGCTCAGTTGGGAACTCCAGCTGACTGCCTCAAGTCGCCAGTCAGTTTGCTGCTGTCTTCCTGCTGGTTTTGTTGTTGTTGTTGTTGTTGTTGTTGTTGTTGTTGTTGTTGTTGTTGTTTTTCTTGGAAGCCTCACACACAAATGGATTCACCCTGCACTCTGTCAGGCTCCCCAGATGACTGCCTCAGCACGAATCTGAAGTGTGTTTCTGCTGAATGTTTTGAGTACACGATTTGATGTTTTTCTGTCTGTCTGTTTACCTGTCTGACTGTTATTTGCTATTTCTTCTTTTATTGTGGCTTGCTCTATACTTAATGAACTCACTCGTTCAAAACTAGATTGTTCTCTGAATTTTACAGACAGTTTCTAGAAAATGATGTCAGTACTATATCTACAGCTGCCGTGAGGATTAAATGAGATTATCCACATAACACGTTGGCTTATACCAG
>BDUI01002221.1:62453-81674 GCA_002335545.1 Apodemus speciosus | reverse complement strand
CCACAGCTAGAAGGTGGGACTCACAGACTCCCACGCCTGCTCAGAACCCACCCACAGAACAAGCTCTAATGGCAGGAAGGTGGGACACTCAGCTTTGGAACCCTCCCCCTCCCACCGAGATGGGTAGCAACAGCCTCCTGTACAAAGGCATCCACACAGGAGTCCTTGGTTCCATTTAAAACATAACCAGGGTTGGGGATGAAGGTGAGGGACTGGGAAGGTGGGTCAGTGGATAAAGTACTTGCTGAGCATGGGGACCTGAGTCCCATCTTCTGAACCCTTATTAAAAAAAAGTGAAGCTGGGCGTGGTGAAGTCTGCTTGTAATCCCACTGCCTGGCAGGTGGACACTGGGAGACCCCCTAGCTCCCTGGCCACCCTGCCACACTTGGTGAGCTCCGAGCTGCTGAGAGCCCTGGTCATAACGAGCAAGGTGGTCAGCCTGTCCTCTGACCTAAACATATATGTGAGTGGAACTGTGTACATGCACGAAGGCAGGCAGGCAGGCAGACAGGCAGGCACATGTGCACGTGTACACACACACACACACACACACACAAATATACATGCACACACACATACGCACACATCCACACATGAATAAAACCCACTCCATTCCTCTGCTTAAGTCCATCACAGACTTTGAAGCATAATTGGAATTAACCCCACCCTCCACCCCCGAATTCCACAACAGTTCCACGGTTCTTTCCATCTGTGGCTCTCTGGCCTGGTCAGATGTCATTTGCCTTCTGACTAGACGTCCATGCTCACAGACATGTCTGTGTCTACMCCTCTGCCCTTGGGGTGCCTCTCTCTGGAATGTTCTCCCCGCGCTCTGCTCCCACAGGCTAGTTCCTTGTCACACAGTTCTCAGTTGGGAGGTCACGTGCTCAAACAGGCTCTACAGCCCCCGAACCTAAAGCAGCCGCAGAGCTGTGGTGTTTATGTTTATATCAGTCAGTTTTAGTTTATAACATAACACCACTCGCCAATTCAAGCTCACTGCCTCTTCCTTCTGAATATGAGCTCCAGGATGGCTACAAACCTGTCTTATTACCGAGGTCTTTGGTTAATCTCTAGGGACGAAATGTACCTGGCACAGACTGGATACGCACTGTGAGTTGACTTAGCACGTAGCCTCCCAGCAGGGCTCAGAATCTCTCAGTGCAGCTGCTCTGTCTAGAGCAGAAGCCTGAAGGAGCCTCAGGAGGTCATGCTTATACCAGAAGCACAGCTCCGGTGTATGATTTGCTCCTGGTTATACTGCAAAGCCGCTGGTTCCATTCAGCCTCCTGCAGACCCTCCCCCAAGTATGCTCACCCCAAACCTTCTGGGTGATACACAATACAATGCACAGTCACATGACCCGGCACTCCTGTCCTTCTTACCCGTCACAATCACATGACCCGGCACTCCTGTCCTTCTTACCCGTCACAGGTGAAATCTGCATTTACACCTTATGGTCAAATGATAGCATATCAAATTCCAAGTGTTCATCTTAATGATTTTATAAAGGATTTATTTTATGCCCAGGTATGGTGGTACACACTTTTAATCTCCTCTCAGGAGGCAGGAGCAGGTGAGTGAGTTCAAGGCCAACCTGATCTATAYAGGCAGTTCAAGGCAGCCAGGGGTACATAATGAGACCCTGCCTCAAAAGAAGAAAAAAGATTAGGCTGGAGAGCTGGTGACAGTTAAAAGCACAGACTGCTCTTCCAGAGGACCTGGGTTTGATTCCCAGGACCCACATATTGGCTTAAAGTTTGTCATCTGTAGCTCCAGTCCGAGTGACTCCAACTCCTTCTTTGGGCCAATGTGTATGTGGTGCACAGACATACATGCAAACAACACCCATCACATAAAATAAATTCTTAAGCATTAAAAACAAAGATTTATTTTTAAATTGCATAGGTGGGGGGGGGCAGGGCGTGTCTGGGACATGTGTGCCCATATGCATGCAGTTCCCAAAGAGGCCAGAAGAGGGTGACAGATTACCAGGATGTTACCTAATGTGGGTGATAGGAACTGAACCTGGGTCTTCTGCAAGAGCACTAAGTGCTTGTAACTGATACACCATCTCTCCAATCGCTTCATGATGTTTGTTTGTTTGTTTGTTTGTTTGTTTGTTTGTTTTTTCAAGATAGGATTTCTCTGTGTAACAGTCCTGGCTATCCTGGAACTTGCTATGTAGACCAGGCTGGCCTCAAACTCACAGAGATCCACCTGCCCAGTGCTAGCTACAGGCATGTGCCACCACACCTGAATCTTAATGCCTTTTTTAAAACTGAATATGGTTTAAAAATACTTTTGAAATAAGGTCTCCTGTAGCCCAGACTGGCCTCAAAGTCCCTGTGTAGCAGAGGGTAACCTCAAATTCCTGATCCTCTGGCTTACACTTCCCGAGAGACAGGATTACAAGTGTCACTGTGCCTAACAAGACATTCAAGTTATTAAAGAGAAATTTCATCCAAATAAAAATGAAATGTTTCATTAGGGCTTTTAAAAATGTCAACGTCTCCAAACATGGTTGGTGGCACACGCCTTTAATCCCAGTACTTGGGAGGCAAAGGTAGGTGGAATTCTGTGAGTCTGAGGTTAGCCAGAGCTACATAGTTAGACCCTGTCTATCTTTAAAAACAAAAACAAAACAAAAAACTGTAAAATTCAATGTCATAATAATGACATTAACTAATTAATTAAGAATGAAATTGAGGTGAAAAGCAAGTCTAATAATAATGAAATATTCTGTTTTCTTTTAAAAATGTTTGTTAAACATTTTTTAGTACTTTGGCACACAGAATTATGTGCTATAATTGCCACAGAAAGAACAAAACCCTGTGGCTATGTAGAGTCAGTTCACCCATTACAGAGAGGGCAGCTTGATTGACAGGATTCTTTGGAGGGCGTGGCATTGAGGGCCACACCCAGGGCCTTGCACATCCTTAGAAACTGCTCTGCCACTGAGCGTCATCTCTGGCCCAATAGAATATTTTCTTCATCCACTGTAATGAGAATCTTGTAAAAGCTCAATAATATTGAAAAGTAGAGTCCATGGGGAGGGGTGTCAGGATGTGGATCCACTGTCTGTCCACTGTGTAGCCTGTGAGTCGGTGTGCGGCCGCAGTCAGAATGACAGTGATGTCACTACATCATGCCCTGTATGATGCCACTTTATCTCAGACTCAGTTTCACTCTGAGAAGATGGAAAAGGAAGGAACTTGTGTCAGTCACCACCAGCACCGGGGAAGCCCTGGCCATACTGACCCTGGACTGGTGAAGTCTCTTCCACGATAGTGGATAGCTGTCATCCAGCAAGATCACATTCAAGAACTCACCAGACCCCAGATCCCAGCACAATGCTCCGGTGTCTGAAGGCACAGGAAATGCTGTGGCAAGCAGCCCTGTGCATTTGGGGTGTGTGTGTGTGTGTGTGTGTGTGTGTGTGTGTGTGTGCTGTTCATGCCTCCAGAGGGGCTACACTTGCCTTTTTGTTTCTAATTCTTTCTAGTCTTTTTATTTTTATTTTTTTAAATCATCACTGTTTAGAACTCACACGGTTAGGATTAAATTGGCATTGCAGAGGCTGCAGAAGGCCGGGAGGACCTGGGTCTTCTCATGACTCAGAGGCCTGGGAGTCTCCTGGAGTACTTGTCCTTCCCTCCTGCTTGCCTGATTGGCCTGGTCACCTCTGAAGAGTGCAGATGCTCCCTGGGAGAGGACTGGCCTGGAGGACATGGTGACGTAGCCGGGGTGGCTTTTCTGTGGCCTCCTTTCCACTACAGACAGTCAGAGGAGTGAAAGYCGAAAAGGAGGCCGGTGCAGCCGGCCCTYGGGACATCCAGGACATGCGCCCACAGTGCTACTCAAGCGTACGCAGTCCACATCTGAGATGCTGGGAAAGGAAACCCAAGTTCAGCTTACCAAGATATCTGTATTGTCTATAAAAACTGAGCTCTGACGAGTCACTGATACTGGGCGTGGTACTAATCCGACGGCAGGCTGCATGTGGAAGGAAGGCGGCGGCAGCCCACCGAGCCCACAGTAGGACCTTGTTCGGGGTGGCATGTGGGAGGAGTCATTTGTAAGGCCGCAGAAACCGTGACACCTTGGAACGTAGCAATCGGATGAAAGATCTTGGAAACATCTCTCTGGACTCCTGGGCTGTGTACTTGAAATAGTTCTGGGGGTGTGCCAGGACATCAAACAGAGCCTTGATCAGTTTCTTATCCTGAAGAGAACAGAATTTTTGTTAGCAGGCCAAAACACTCAAACCTTTGCCAATGGAAGCATAATGACTCACAATCGATGGGGAGGTTCACTAGCTAGAAATCATTTGGTGAAAATTGTTTCCTCTGATTGTTATCTTCTTTCCAGTTTTAATTTTTCTTAATTGCTAATAATAAGTAGGCATTACATTATGAAAGAAGATATGTTTTGATATGTGAAAACTGTTTTTTCTCACCCAGATGAGATACAACATAGAGATTTGGAAAATAGTTTAGGGTTAGTGATACGGCRAGTATTTGCTACTGATCACTTAAAGTATCTAACACGTGGTGAGCTTTGAGCCTAAAGCATGAAAAAGGAGCACAAGGTCTTTCACCATTAAAGTTGAACATAAAAGCACTATATGGCTTGGATTTCTTTCTTTTTAAATTTACATTGGTGTTGTTCTGCCTCTGTGTGTATCTGTGTGAAGGGGCCACATCCCCTGGAACTGGAGTACAAACAGTTGTGAACTGCCATGTGGGTGCTGGCATTGTGAACCTGGATCCTCTGGAAGAGCAGCCAGCGCTGCTAACTGCTGAGCCATCTCTCCAGCCCCCTGGCTTGGATTTCTAAGCAGTCACCCTCCACTCATGAACTCTAGCGGCTGGGGTTGCCTGCGTAAGACCTGTATAAGATCAAGCCAAAGTTCCAGGATGGGTGGTAAAGAGCTCACAACAGCCCACCCTTACTGAGACACTGGTGATGGCTACTGGAGGAGAGAGGGTTTTCTTCAGAGGCGTGGCCCATGCGCCGTGGCTGGCCCAACAACTATGTGTGTACACTGATCATATATACTATGCTCAAACTAATTAAACTTAGTGTGTTATTTAGAAAAAGAGAGAGATCATGAAGTTGGAAAGGGAATACTTTGTGCAGGATCTGGCAAGAATTAGGGGAGAGGGTAGAAAAGATAAAAAATAATATATATATGTATATATATATGTGATATGTATATATATATATCACATAAGACAGAAACCTGTAGGGAGCTCATGGCTAACTTCCTGTGTGCTGAGGCAGGAACTCACCTTCAGTATTTCCTGGTGGTTCTCAGAGGCATAGAGCCTGCCATCTCGAACTATGTCTTCAATGAGCTCCTGGTAGTCTTCTGTTGAAATAAAGGACATATTTTTCTTCTCACTGTTTAATTATTTCCAAACTCCAGCTTCTGTCTTTTATAAGCTCTGAGAAGTCTCCCTTTGGTAGYGGATCTCAGAGAGCTTTCCATTCTGACACAGGGAAGGCAGTCGGCCCCTCCACTCAGCTGGCATCTGCCCTGCCTGCCCCGCCCCCTCACAGGAGCCTTCTGTGCTTCCAGTCAAGACCAGTCCTCTACCTCCCACACCAGATGCCTCTTCCCTCCCCAAATCAAGGACACTTATGCCAGTAATTCTGTACTTTTCCTACAGAAATCTTTCTACTGACTCCCATCAACATGAAGACAAGCAGCTCCTAAGCATGCCTTGTTTAACTTCATCTTTCCTTCCAGTTTCCATCTCATGTCTCTCTTGCCTTTTGTAGCAAACGTCTTCCACTCACTGTTTCGCTTCAACACTCACTGTTCCCAGCTAGACTTTTCTTCTAAACCAACTGCTGTCAGTTATGTCGCAACCAGATCAGCAATGGCCTTCATGTCGTGTGTCCTGGTGCCAAATGCTGGTCCTGCTTCCCTTCCTGCATCAGTAGCTTTTGACCTAGCTGGTCACCCTCCTCCTCTATCCGGTTCCCCTCTGATCTCCCAGAACACTCTACACTTTGGTTTTCCCTCTCTCGCTGCCTGATCCCTGAGGACTCCTTGCTTTCCTCCCGTCCCTGGCCTCTCCCTATAGTAGGGTGTTGGGGGCTCCACACTCGGTGATCTGCTCTTACCTATGCTCCCTCCCCTGGGAGCTCATCTAGGCCTTCTTTCCCTTTCTACCAATACCCTCCACATCTGCACTCTCCCTGCTCTTCAGTGTTTAAGGTGACTATGTACACCGCCAAGAGAGACTCTTCTCTCTTTAGTCGGACTAGGGCTAGGGATGGAGAACTTGGCTGTCTGGGAAAGAAGAATGTACTTTTTCACATTGATCATTTCTGTGATCCTGGCACAGGCATTATGTGCAGTGCATGCAATATTCCTTTTCCAAATGTAATCTCACCCCACTTTGAAGTCTAGCCTACTTCCCATAGTCATAACTCAAACAAGCATTTGCAGAGCCCCGTCCTCTCCAAAGCCCAGACACATCGGAAACTGCCTTTCTATATGCATCCCATGTGCTGAGGAGCCGCAGGAACCCGAGAGCATCCATGGAGGCAGCTGGAAGTGTTCCCANGGATCTCAGAGAGCTTTCCATTCTGACACAGGGAAGGCAGTCGGCCCCTCCACTCAGCTGGCATCTGCCCTGCCTGCCCCGCCCCCTCACAGGAGCCTTCTGTGCTTCCAGTCAAGACCAGTCCTCTACCTCCCACACCAGATGCCTCTTCCCTCCCCAAATCAAGGACACTTATGCCAGTAATTCTGTACTTTTCCTACAGAAATCTTTCTACTGACTCCCATCAACATGAAGACAAGCAGCTCCTAAGCATGCCTTGTTTAACTTCATCTTTCCTTCCAGTTTCCATCTCATGTCTCTCTTGCCTTTTGTAGCAAACGTCTTCCACTCACTGTTTCGCTTCAACACTCACTGTTCCCAGCTAGACTTTTCTTCTAAACCAACTGCTGTCAGTTATGTCGCAACCAGATCAGCAATGGCCTTCATGTCGTGTGTCCTGGTGCCAAATGCTGGTCCTGCTTCCCTTCCTGCATCAGTAGCTTTTGACCTAGCTGGTCACCCTCCTCCTCTATCCGGTTCCCCTCTGATCTCCCAGAACACTCTACACTTTGGTTTTCCCTCTCTCGCTGCCTGATCCCTGAGGACTCCTTGCTTTCCTCCCGTCCCTGGCCTCTCCCTATAGTAGGGTGTTGGGGGCTCCACACTCGGTGATCTGCTCTTACCTATGCTCCCTCCCCTGGGAGCTCATCTAGGCCTTCTTTCCCTTTCTACCAATACCCTCCACATCTGCACTCTCCCTGCTCTTCAGTGTTTAAGGTGACTATGTACACCGCCAAGAGAGACTCTTCTCTCTTTAGTCGGACTAGGGCTAGGGATGGAGAACTTGGCTGTCTGGGAAAGAAGAATGTACTTTTTCACATTGATCATTTCTGTGATCCTGGCACAGGCATTATGTGCAGTGCATGCAATATTCCTTTTCCAAATGTAATCTCACCCCACTTTGAAGTCTAGCCTACTTCCCATAGTCATAACTCAAACAAGCATTTGCAGAGCCCCGTCCTCTCCAAAGCCCAGACACATCGGAAACTGCCTTTCTATATGCATCCCATGTGCTGAGGAGCCGCAGGAACCCGAGAGCATCCATGGAGRCAGCTGGAAGTGTTCCCAGGAAGTTTCTTCAGGCCAGAGACAGTGATGGAGGTCACTGCACAATGAACATTTGATACACACACACTATCATCRCGGCYACTGACACGGTGCCTTTGTCTCCACTCTCTTATTTTAATGAGATTAATTAACTAATTAATTAATATATAATGTAAGTGTACACAGCCAAGGCCAGCTTGGTCTATATGGTGACTTTGTGAGCTATAGGACCTTGTCCCAAAACAATCATCATCAATAACAACAAAGCCCCAATAAACAAAGCAAAATGGGGAGTTTACATTTTCTTTCTCCTTTCCTTCCTTCCTTCTTCCTTCCTTCCTTCCTTCCTTCATTCCTTCCTTCTTTCTTTTTTAAAATAGGGTTTAACGTAGTCCAGGTTGGACTTAAAGTTGCTATGTAACCAAAGCTGGCCTTAAATGCCTGATCCTCCTGCCTCCACCCGTTAAGTGCTGGATTACAAGTGTATACCACAAAACCCTGCTTATTTTAGTTTTAGCTTTGCACCCCTACTCAGTGTCTGGACCTCAGAGAACTGGCTTCTTTCCATAGGTGGAATTTGCAGTTAGGAATGCAGGTTGTTGTGCAAACTATTGCCACAGAAAACTCTACTGTGCTTTGCCATTATACCTTATGTGTCCAGGGCGTTGTCTGTTAAAAATACATATCCCTGTTTCTAAGAGCTCCTGGGCCTCCCGCCTTCCTTCTGCCTTTCAAAATAGAGCAGTTTATAGGCACAAAGTCAGGCTCTGACGTCTCCAGACTTGGGTCATCCCAGTTCTGCAGCTTGTGAGGTCATGCCCTCTGCTCAGTTATTTAAATCTCTAAGCCTGAGTGGCCTCGTCTGTAACATCAGAAAGTGACCCGGTCTGCTTCATGGGGTGACCATGAGGAATGTGGTCCATAAAAGGTACCTTGATGCATACCTGGTGCCCAGGAATGCCCCAGGCCTGTCATGTGACCCTTGCCCTTCTCCAGCATGGGACTTATCTGCAGTCCCCAGCCCACCAGCTTGTGCTCTTCCTGATAGGATTTCAAGTGCCAGCACACCCGGCTTCTACAATGCTGGGAGGTTGGGCTTTGGCTTCGTATTGGCTTCATCCATGTTACACAAACATTCTGCCATCTGAACTACACCTCCAGCCCTTGTTTTCATTTTTTTCAATTGAAAAGGAACATTTAATTTGTCACAAAGGCAGATTAATGACAGCATCCTAAAGTGTGATGTATGAAAATGTCTTAATGCCTTGATAACATTTGTCCAAGCTTAGAATCTGTCTGTTTTCCTTTGTGACTCCAGATAGGAGAGCTTGCCAGACACCTGCTTTTAGGAAGAAACTAGACTCAGTGTCTCCTTCAGCTGAGTCCTGGAAGTCAGATTCCAAGAACCCTTGTCCTGGGCATTACACATCATTTGAGACAACTGCAGGGCAGACCAAGAATCTTGTATCACTTGTTAGAAATAAACAATGTAAAGTGAGTTTAGGAAAGCCAAGGATGTCTCTTTGCCTAAAATTCTTTAATGGCTCTCTATAAAATTAATTCCATTCTCCTGAGCTCGGCTGAAGGACCCTCACTGCCCAGCCCYGGCCTCATTCACTCTCCTCCCCGTGCTCCCCACTGGCCAAATCAGCCGCCAGCTGTGCCAGGCGCTTTATCATTTGGGCTCTTTCTGAACGGTCTTTCTTTCTATTTATGTCCCACTTCAATCTACATGGTCTTTCCAGACCCAAACCTCTTGAAACTTCTCTGTCCCCTCCAAGCCTATTCAGAATAAACGCTGCCTCTCTCCCTGTGTTCCCACTGCCTTATACGGGCCCTGTAAAAGCATCTATGACAAAAGACACATTTGTGTTCTAGTCACATAAATATTTGTAGACCAAGTCTCAGAGCCTCAGTAGGTCTCCAGGGATCCGAAGGATCCAGAAACATCATCTGACTTGCCCAAGACCACAGAGTTCAAAGCAGAGCCAAGACCTGAAGTTAAGCCTCTACCCCATCTCAGGAGTCTATTTAATAAAAGGCACAACCTTAACAAGTTTAAATAGTTTTGAACAATTACTACCTGTGAATCATTGCCCCATGTTAAACTCTTTGAACAATTACTACCTGTGAATCATTGCCCCATGTTAAGCTTTCCCCCCTACCCCCAACCCCGAGACAGGGTTTCTCTGTGTAGACCTGGCTGTCCTGGAACTCACTCTGTAGACCAGGCTGGCCTTGAACTCAGAAATCCGCCTGCCTCTGCCTCCCAAGTGCTGGGATTAAAGGCGTGCGCCACCACCCCGCTAGGATCCATGTTAAACTCTTAATGTCCATTCAAATCATTTCCTATGTTACTTACTAAGAAAATAAGGCTTAACTAGAGGTGTAGCTCAGAGTTAGAAACCCTAGGTTCCTTGCCACTGGAAATCAAGAAAATAAGACTTAGAGATAGTAAATCACTGGCACAAGTCCTGGAAGAGGCAGCCTGCTGCCTGACCCCAGTGGCCGTGCTCTCACACCTGGCTCTACTTGCTTTCCCTGTATTCTCTAAACCATTCTTTTTCATCCCCATACTAAGAGTCCCCAAATGTCTGTTTAAAATGTGGCCCCAGTGAGTCAGCCATGTCCTTTTGCCTCACCCTGCCTGGCTGGCTGAGTGGGCGTGCTTGCCAGCATCTACCAGCTGGCTCAGAAGCCAGTTCCTTCAGCTCAGGGCACAGCCACACCAGCCCTGCCGTGCCACAGCCTGAGCGTCACGGCTCCTGCTTACCGTCGTATGTCACGTAGGGAACCTGGAACCCCCGGGCACTGTTCCCTTCATTGGACTTGAACTGAATCCACAGTTTCTTTGACCTGGAGGTGAAGGCGATGGGGCGTTCATAGGTCTGGCAGGTTTCATATGTGGTCACAGAATTTGATGAAGCTGCCAAGAAAAAACAGAGCTGGTGGTTCAAGAGGTGTTATGAGGAGCCGGAGTCAAGGAATATCCATCGCTGAAAACACTTAATCCGTACAATAAGTTAAACTCAGGAATTCTCTGGTTGGGAAGACAGTCCCCTTGGCCAAATGCTTACCTTGCAAACCTGAGGACCCGAACCAATATCCAGAACCTATGTTTCTGTTGGTGGTGCTGTTTTGCTTTGTAGCTAGGCATAGCGGTCATGGGCTAGCTAAGATACATAGATCCCTGAGATTTGCTGCCCAGGTAACCTAGCCTACTCGGCCAGTGAGAGAACTTGTCTTGACCAAGTACCAGGTCAATGAGAGAACCTGTTTTCAAAAACAAGGTGGATGATATCTGAGGAAGGACACCTGAGGTTGACCTCAAGCCTCTACAGGTACACACACACACACACACACACACACACACACTCGAATATGCACACATGAGGTCTCAGGTTCATCCTAACAGTAGAAAGCCCTGGAAACAGAAGTTTCCACTGGGGAATTATACTTTGCCCCAAGGAAAGGCTAAGCCCTACCTGTCAAATGATTGCAATCCAGGCTGTCCCATCCATGAGAGAGGGCCCCAGAGTTCACAGCAAGTTGCTCATACCAGCAAGAGTCACTTGCACATACTAGGCATTTTATAGGCTTGATCTACCTGATTCCTCTGAAAACCACAAAAGCTGACCAATTACTGCCTCTGTTACAATGAGGGCCACAATCAATATGTGGCATGAAAGAATTCAAACCCTCACCTAAGTTCCTTCATTTTAACCACTAGTCATGGTCATTGTACTCTTGGACTGGCAGCGTCTGGGCAAGACTGGACTTATCAACATCACATGATGGAGAGAGGAGCTCATGATCGCCCCCTACTGCCACACAAGGATCTACACAACTAATGGCTGCATGAAAGACAGACATTTTCTCCAGTTGTGTAGTTGCTGGGAAGGTGCCCACTGTTCCTGTTAATAGCTTTTCACACATGTTTGTAGGTCACAAAAAAACAAAACAATGAACAAACAATCCCTCCCAAAGACAAACGGAGGAGAGGCCAATTGGGAAGAAGAAGGGGATAGATGGAAGGAGACACAAGACGGTAAAGGAGAGAAAATATGATCAAAATATATTACAAATGTGTATGAACATGTCATAATGAAATCCACAATTTTATACAAGTAATGTATACCAGTAAATTTAAAAATAGAAGACAGACAGACACATGGCTCCTTCCAAACATTCTATCTGAACTCTTAGTCCTAACAACCCTACAAGGCCGCTTCTGTCATTTCTCCTTCCCTGCCCCAGAAGACTACAGTGTTCAGAATGTCCGTCCACCCAGGATCACAGACCCAGCAGGAGGTGAATCTGGGATGGATCCCACTCTCAGCTCTGCCTTCAAGCTGCACTGATATTACCATCCCTTTATGTAGTGGTTCTCAACCTTCCTAATTCTGTGACTCTTTAGTACAGTTCTTCATCTTCTGGTAACCCCTAACCATAAAATGATTTTCGTTGCTACTTCATAAGTATAATTTTGCTAGTTATGAATCATAGTGTAAATATTTTGAGGGTTAGAGGTTTGTCAAAGGGTTCGAGACCCATAGGACTGAGAATGCTTCTTTATAGACAATAGACACCAGAGGCTGAGTCAGGATAACAGGAGGGGCCTTCCTTCCTGGTTGGATCACACCTTTGGCCTTGAGGTGGTCTCTAATCTCCGTGTTGCTACCTTGGGTGAACAAAGTCAAGC
The DNA here is from genome assembly GCA_002335545.1 of Apodemus speciosus. Taxonomy (NCBI): domain Eukaryota; kingdom Metazoa; phylum Chordata; class Mammalia; order Rodentia; family Muridae; genus Apodemus; species Apodemus speciosus. The sequence continues at coordinate 69,304 of BDUI01002221.1, read as the reverse complement.
CAGTCCCAGTTAGCTATAAACTCATGTTCCACCTCTGTTCTACCTTGAAGGAAACAATCTACTAGATCTGCTCCTCACATTTAAAGCTGGGGGCAGGTCATCAGGTTTCCCAGGCTGCCTTGGGAGGGGAGGGAAGCCCCAGGGAGAGACGCACAGGTTTTCCGCATCACCAGGTAGTCACCGCAGTCATCCTCTATGGGCAGGAAGATCTCGGGGACCACAATCAGGATCCTGCGTTTGGGGGGTGGGTTGATGATCCAGGTGCACTCTGAGTTGGCTGGGTAGTTCCCAGGGTAGTTTGGGGATTCAATATACCCTGTGAAATCCCCCAGCTCCCCGCCACACTTTCTGTCTGGAAAGAAAGCGCCATGAGTTAGGAGAGCAGAACACGTCATCGCGATTCCAGACACCCCAAGCATGGCTGAGAACCAGACTCCTTGCTACTTGGAAATGACACCACTCAGAGAAAGTGCATCCTGTAATGCTCATGGCCTCTGTGGGAGCCAAACAACATGGACTCCCCCAAGTAGCCTACCTTCTCAGCATGTTTAGTCTTTACTATTTTGTTTACAATTCCATACACCAGGGGAATATAACACCGAACTCAAAACACAGCTTATATCTCAGTAGAGAATATTTGACCAAGAGTTTGGATGAACCTAAAACAAACACTTTTCACTTTTCTTTCTGTTTAGAGGTTCCTTTTAATAGAGAAGGAAGTGTCACTCAACTCTCAGATGCACTTGTACATGCTGTGTGCTGATGTCTGCATCAGAGGAAAACGCGCTCGCTACACCAGCTCTCTTGTCAGGTACTGACTTCCCCGTATGTCTCCCAAAGATCTGGGGCTCAGAACCAAGACAGACACAGTCAGGAGTTCCTCAAGGGACTTACAGTTCAATACTGTTAGGGATACCTGAACGAGAGACATCAGGGGGTGATTTTTCTTTTCTAACTATAACTGGGAGTTAGCAGTAGTAAGAGAGAGACAGAGACAGAGACAGAGGTGACAGAGACAGGGAGACAGAGAGAGAGAATAATAATAACTAGGCTTTTCTTCTTTGAAGAAAAGGAGAAGGGAGAGTCATGGAATTGAGGGTTGTCTGAGGAACTGTGCGTCAGGGCTCCTGATGTCCAGCCAAGGCCCAGGGAATGGCAAGACTAGCACTAGGGTCACCTTGGTATCTGGAAGAATTCCCTACCACTGTGAGCTTTCCCAAAGTCTAATCTACCAACACAGGGTCTCRTGGATGGTAGAGATACTGCCAACAGAGCAGGCATTTGAGACCCGTGTCTATGGCTACCACTGCGCTGAGATAGTGAGGGCACTTGGGGCATGGGCTGCAGCTCAGTGGGAAAGTCCTTGCATCTCATGCATGCGACCTTAGGACAATCTCCACTACTGAGATAAAAACAGAACAAAACACAATAAACAAAAAAAATAACCAAGGAGAGAAAGCTAGATAATCCTTTAACCATAACACTCACTGATTGGCTATCCTTCTAGAGCCCAAGCTCCTCCTGTTTGGGGAGGCCTCCTCACTAGCCTGGCTGGTGGCCACCCCCAGGGGAGCTCTACTTTCAGTCTTTACTATAGAATTTCATATAGTAGGTAATGCACGAAATAACCCACATTAGCAAGCCCTTAAGTGATTTGGTTCCCCATCTGAACTACGAATCACAACTCGTAGCAGGCCCCACATCTGTCTGAGGCCTCCTTTTCCTGCCAGGTTCAGAAGTCTGCTGCCAGAAGGCCTTCACTGGTCTAGCCGTGGCTTCCCACGGGGCCGTCTGCAGCACGAAGCCCTCTCCTACCTGATCCATCCCCCTTCCATGCTCTCCAAAGACCTTCCATGCTCTACAGAACGGTCACTCGCTCCTCCTGGAGCTCTGCAGCCTGGCTCCTGGCAGCTTGGCCAGGCTGACTTAGCAGGATGCTGGGCTCAGGGCAGGCCCTCAGACAGTGTGTGTTGAGCTAGGCTGGACTAAAATTATCCTCCAGGGAAAAGCAAAGCTGGAAGTACAGGTGGCCGGAGTCGGGTTCAGGCAAAGGATGACTATGTTTTAAGCGTTTGGTTCACCCCCCTGAGCCACACATATAAAAAGGTGAGTATTTGTGGGTCACAGCTATAACTCCTGTTTTAAAGCCAAGAACGTTGCAGCTGCTTCCTCCCATATCGCAGATCCACTGAGCTCCAAATAGGACCAGCCTCACGTACATCGTGAATGAACCTGGAACCCTGGCCACCTTCTCACACTTCCCTGCCCAAATCTGCCCCAGGCGCCCTCTACTGCAGCCTACGCAACAACTTAAAGAAAAACCTACTTTTACACTGTCTTATGTTGGTGGAACCATCAAAGTCAGTGGTAGTATTGCCCGGGCAGGAAACACAATTATTTTGTCCAAATTCAGGCTGGTATGTCCCCAGTGGGCAACGGATACATCGGTGTGTGGTGGTGTTGTAGAAATGCCCAGGCGAACATTGAACTGTGAAGAAAAAAGACTATTTTTAATCAAATGCTCTAAGGTTAATGAGATAAATTATTATGCCTAAATGAAATACTGCTTTCCTGGTAAGCCAGGATTAATCAACACTTGATTCCCTCAATAACCAGAGTGAGAGGTACTCATAACACTCAAAATAATGAGCGTGACCGCACACAGTCAGGCAGCAAGGGTCATCAGTTAAATCTTCAGGGTGGGAGCAATTAGGGCACGGACTGGGGCTGGCTTGGCCCTCCCTTGGGAGAGGCAGGGAACTGTGACTCTGCAGGGGGCTGGTAGGGGGTAGCTAGATAGATGGAGGAAGAGTTGGGGGAGCGCCCAGGAGTCTGTTTATAAAACCGGTTCATTGCTGCCCAATCATCACTCTTGTGTGAGCTGCCTTGGTGGCTGGAGAAAGCTAAAGTCCTGCCCCAGGGGGATCACATCTTCACCAGACCCAGTGGAACTCAGAAGAGAATAGAGGTCCAGAAAGGTGCAAATAAGTACTCACCTCTGGTTTCACAATCCTGGAAGGAAGTGGCTCCCAGACGTTTGGTGGGAAGACCTCCCCCACAGGGGAGGCAAGATGTTCGGCCCACATCAGGCTGAAAGGTGCCCAGGGCACAGAGCTGGCAAGGGGCAAATCCATCTGCTGAGTATTCACCTGGCTGACAAAGGCCTGCAGGGAGTATGGCCCTGGGTGAGTAAGGCTCCATGGGAGGCCATTCCCCACCTCTGCACAGGAGATAGGCCTCTGGGAGGCCTGATACCCGATGCTGACTTCAGCTTACACATCAGTGAGAAGCACCCAGCCATTCCCACCTGGATCCTCAGGGAGTGGGTGGGCAAACACCTGGGGTTTGCACACAGGCCCACAGAGCCCAGTGCAGATGGGCCTCTGCTTCCAGTGAGAAAAGCCGAGCGTGGAGCTTCGAGCGGTACCCTACCCAGCGGTCCCTTGTAATAGGAATGGGATCGGGGTGGGACTGGAGTGAGGGGAATGGAACAATTTCAGCTATGGACTCAATCTGATGATTAGAAGGCCAGCCTTGCCTGGTAACAGCACGAACGGACTTGAAGAGAGTGTCCCATGTCATCATTTCTTCAGTTGCATCTCCTTGCACTGAGCTGTGCTCTGGCATACCACAATCAGTCTACCAAACCCAATTAGCTTACCACCCCATGTTGTCAGAGGGTCCCTCTCAAGATCAGAGAAGGAATCAGACATTAATGAGAGACCCCTAGAAGTTCTTGTTCTTATATGACACAGCCTGTCAGTAACGAGGTGCTCTACAGAGACTGTGTTTCTTAAACCCCTGCCCAATTCTCATTTTTTTGTTGTTTATTTGTGATTTTTTTATTTTTTGATTCCTTTTTATTGATTAATTTTGTATCAGCATGTATCCAATGTATTCTAATTACTTTCTTTTGATCCACTTTTCTCCCCATTCCACCCCTATTAATACCCTGTTGTCACTACTGGTCCATCTTTTAGAGTTGTGAATTTGGGTTTGGTTTGGTTTAACCAGGCCCTTTAGGTGGAGAGATAGCTGGTCTCCAGTGAGCATATTTACAGGGTGAAGAAAGCATGTAGGTGTAAGGTTTATACTGTTCTGTCAATATTTTTTCCATCCGTTGTCTTTGTTTTGGGACAGGGTCTCCTGTAGCCCAGGTTGACTCCAAGCCCACTATGCAGTCAAAGATAACCTTGAACTCCTGATCTTCCTGCCTCCACCTCCCAAGTACTGAGATTACAGCGTCTGCTATCACAACAGTTAGTGCGGTACCGGCGCTCAAACTCTACCAACTGAGCTGTGCCGCCATCTTCCTTCATTTGCTCGTGTAGGCATCAGCCCAGTGTGCTGGTGCCAACCCAAGCACTAAAGGACTAATGATGAACCCAACATGGCCCTTGCCTGAGGGAAGACCAAGGCCCAGTGTGCATCAGGCGGTATCTTTGGGGTGCCGCCCCTGCCTCAGTCTAAGCAATGAAACTGGGGACTGGAGGAGTAAGAAGGGACAGACAGAATCCTTACCTCCACAGTCAGATACATTCCAGGCTTCTGAGAGTTTTAGGGACCCAAGATTTTCTGGTCTTGGACATGGTTCACAAGTGACTTGTCCTTCCTCATTTTGGAAGGTTCCGTTTGGACATAAAATGCAGCGTTCTTGTGATCCATCATAATACGTCCCAGCCCTGCAACTGACTAGCCAAAGGGGGGAACAATCTGGTCAGTGTGGAGACAGAGGCTGAGGGAGGAGGACGTGAGTATTAGAGATGAAGGTGTTATGATAAAGATGGACACATGGACACACTCCCATGCAAATCCCTTCACGATAGAGTGTGCACTGTCTCAGGGTTTCCTACTCCCATTGCCCCATCTAACGGGTCTGTAGCCCCCTCCACCAGCAGGAACCAGAGCTCCCTTACTTAGTTTGTAGCAGAAGCACTTGATGGGATGAAAGTTGCTCATTCTCTTTCTCTTTCTCTCTGTCTCTGTCTCTCTCTCTGTCTCTGTCTCTCTCTCTCTCTCTCTCTCTCTCTCTCTCTCTNTGTGTGTGTGTGTGTGTGTGTGTGTGTGTGTGTGTGTGTGTGTGTGTTTGTGTGTGTTTCACCTGGAAGAATTAGGGATGAGTCTAGGGCCTCATAGATGTCAGTCAAACACTCTACCACAGAGCTACCTACAGGTCCAGCCCTGAGGAAGATGTTCTGAATTCTTCCTGGCAGCATCCTGCAAGGCTTCCTAGAGGAAGCCATATTTGAGTTAGGTCTTGAAGGTTGGATAAGATTTCCCCATGAGAAATAGGGCAAGTCACAGGGATTCTTACATTGGAACAAAAGGAAGAGAGAGGAGATGCATAGGTCAAAAGAGTTCCTGAATTCCAGACATTGGAGCTTTATTCTTCAGGGGTCAAAAGCCACGGGAAGGAGGAAACCCATCAGAAGTCATGTTTTCTGAAGCTCCCCCTTTGGCCTCTGAGGTTGGAGAGGTCTTGAGGTTCTTATAAAACAACATACTTCAGATATGCCATAAAATGCATAAGTCCTTGTAAACAAACATTCCAGAAAGAATGAGCAATAAGAAAATTCATGACTGTGCTTCTGATTGCTGGTTAAAAAAAGATTCTGAATGTACTTGTTCAATAAGGATTTATGCCTATTCTATGGCATGTAAGTGAAGTAAATATAACCAATGTGGCTTACTAATTCAACAGTCAAACACCATCCTTCTAGCCCACAAATAGCCTTTCTATGTGGCTATCATTAAATACCTACAGTGTATAACACCAAGCCAGGCACTTTACCTATAGTATGTCATGTATGCCTTGGCATAACCCTGGAGAGCAGATGACATCACTGGCTCCAGTTTACAAAAGAGAGCCTAGGAAGAGGGAGCTAAATATTGTGGTCCAAAGCCTCACAGCCAATGTGCGGGATAGATCTTCTGAGAGGTTTAGAGCTTTGAATTTAAGAGAGGGCTTTCCCTTGTGTAATGGTTAGCACCCTGAACTCTGAATTTAGGACAGGAAAAGGTAGAGACAGAAGCTCAATTCAGGATGTTGTTAAGCAGCTAAGAGTCTGACTCGGACAAACGCATTCTCTTTTAAACATAAATCTTCCAGGAAACAGAATAAAGAAACCACAGGACAAAGCCAACTATTATGCATCTCAAGTGTCCATAAGGAGAATGTTCATCTCCATCCTATCCTCCAAGTGCAGTTCACACATGTGCAGTTCACATGTGTAAGCATAGGGTTAAACATGGCAAATGATCTGTCATCAGTAATCAAACATTCAGTGTAGGTATGATAGCACACCCTTTAATCCCAGCTCTCAGGAGGCAGAGACAGAAGATCCCCATGAGCTCAAGGCCATCCTGGTCTTACACAGCAAGTTCAAGACCTACATAGTAAAGTCTAGTCTCAAAGCCAAACCAACAAAAACAGCAAAAATGCTTGGTTACTCACTTTTCATTATGCCCTCAAAAACATGATTAAAAATGAGGTTTTTGAATCAGAATGAGGCTATTGACTATTTTAGGTATTATTTCTACAGTTATAGATGTACTCAACCAATACAATTTACATTCATATTTAAATCTTAAGGCTTTTTTATATTTTTTTCTATATTCTTTGTTTACATTCCAAATGATTTCCCCTTTCCCGGTTCCCCCCTCCCCATAAGTCCCATGCGCCCTCTTCCCTCTGCCTGTTCCCCAACCATCCCCCTCCCATTTCTCTGTCCTGGTAATCCCCTAGAGTGCTGGATCAAGCCTTTCCAGGACCAGGGCCCTCTCCTTACTTCTTCTTGGAAATCATTTGATATGTTAATTGTGTCTTGAGTATTCAGAGCTTCTGGGCTAAT
>BDUI01002220.1:56551-74571 GCA_002335545.1 Apodemus speciosus | reverse complement strand
TTTTTGCCATTGAAAAGCAATAATCAATCCTATTTCTACTTTTGTATAGTGTTGGGTCCTATAAAACCTTCCCATATATGTAGTAAGCTTCAGAGATAGGTTTGAATTTGGGTCTTCTGATTCAGAAACCTAACTTTACAATTTTGCAATACACACACACACACACACACACACACGTGTTCTGGAACTCCCTGTAAACTAGGCTGGCCCTGAACTCACGGACATCTGCCTGTCTCTCTCTCTCTGCCTCCTGGATGCTGGGCTTATGTCTGTCACTACACTCRGCTCACTGTTACTTACTAAAAATAATCAATTGCAGGGGCCAGTGAAATGGCTCAGTGGGTGTCATGATTTGTATATGCTTGGGCCAGGGGGTCGCACTATTTGGAGGTGTGGCCTTRTTGGAATAGGTGTGTCACAGATGTATGATGTCTGTACTAAAATACAAAAGTAAATTTTTAAAAAAGAGACATAACTAGAAAACTCTTACCAGGCGTTGGTTTAACCGCTTGTTTTCTTCTTCTTTCAGCTGCAGTGTCTACAAGGAGAAGGCGGACCTGTGGTTTACCCTTGGATGAGTAGCAGGGTTCTCATCTTCAAATAGAGCACATGTCCAGGGAGCCTATTCTATCTGTTGTGATCACTAACCATTTTAGAGGAGAATACTGAATAGACTGTCCTAAAACCTGACTCCTTATGTTTTCAAATCTTCTCRCTCTGTGTAATTTATAAACACACAATAAATGCAACACATTGTTACAACTTGTGTGATCCTAAGGTATTAATCACAAACAAGAAGAGAATGGCTAATACATTTGAGTTAATTTAAACTGGACAGTTTGGCTCTGGATTATTTTCTAAGCTAGTGTTCAACAGACACTGGTAAAAATTATCATTAATGGATAAATYGAATGAAACTAGTCACTGAGGGTTCATTCTGTTTTCAAAGTACTTTTAATTCATAAAAATAGCCAAATACTTATCTTTTTATGTTTGGTGTGCTTATGTGATCCGTGTATGTTTCTGTGGGCATATGTATACAATTCTATATGTAACTGGAAGTTCCTTCCTCATTTCAGTTAATATTATTAAAGACTTCATTTCTTCAATCTTGTTTTATATTCTTGTTCGTCTTAAATCTACTTCTGCTTTTAAGGTAAACATACTGAAATAAATTCTTACTGATGTTCTTTTGCTGTTTTCTCAGCTATTAGCAAGTAAAATTTTATAAAATAAATCCTTTTGCCTTCTAGAGATGTCAATCACTGAAGAAGTTGCATAGTGAGATCTGATCCTACAACTATTCAGCTACTAGGAACACAAATGACAGGCCCTCTCAAACTAATCATTAAAAAGTCTTAATTTATAATTGCAAGTCAAAATGCAATGTTTTTAAGATAAAAGGCATTTTCCCCAGAGTCATCATATTAAACAAGCACTTCACAGAGAGAGCGTCTGCTCACCCGYTCTAGGAGCATGATCCTCTGCTTCTCTTCAGATAGCGYGTTTTCTCTAAAAGGGAGAGAAGGGTGTTTAAGGCTTACGCACTTTCAGAGTGCACRCTCTGAACCGGACATCCGTCAACAAGGGTTTAGAAGCTGAGTCGGGCATGGTGCTGCCCACCTCGCAGCCCAGCACCGGGGAGGCGGAGGCAGGCGGATCTCCAGTTTGAGGCCAGCCTGGTAACTTTGATAGAGTACGAGCTTGTACTAAAATTTTGAAGGTAKCCCATATTTATCAGAACAGCTAATACTCTGTGTTCAGACTTAGACACTTCCTGAGACTATAAACAAAACTTTGAATGTTTTTATCTAGAGATAATTTCAACAAAATTCATATTTTCTCAGATATGAAATACTTTTTCCTAGCTGAATTGATTTTGAAAATGTATGAGGTTATACAGCTCTCTCAGATTACATTGATTATAGTTAGTTTTAGATCCTTTGGTTTACTCTAGAATAGTCCAATTTTTACTTATATACCAGTATTTATACATAAGAATCTTCTTAGATGCATTAATAGCTATACATCTAAATAAAGATTTGTTTAAATTTACAATTGTACAAATTCACTTTTTTTGTTATTAACCAAAGTTGGGAAAACTGTCATTTTTTTTTTTTTTTCTGCTGTGGTTGTGTGGTCTACGCATGTGTTTGTATGGATGTGTGCATATGTATAAAAACCAGGTCAACATGAGGAGTCTTCTTTAGACTGCTTGCTACCTCTTGAGTTTTCCCACTGACCCTGGAGCTCATTAATTCTGCTAAGATAGCTGGCCAGTGAGCTCTGAAGATCTGCCTGCCTCTGCCCCCCACCCCACCAACACCAGGTTGAAGATATTAGATGCCTGCTATACTTTATACCTTATACTGGGCTTTCTATATTGTTTTGTTTTAAATGCCTCTCCTGTACACAGAAGATAGCTGGGTTTACTTCTCCCCTGGAAGTCACTTTTCCACTCTGGATTAATTTCTGTCATTTATGAATTTAATTACCACATTCTCTTAACATGTTTCTACACTGTCTTTTAAAATTACTTCCCTATGGGCTAAGAACAATTAGTAAAGTATACAATACTTCCTTTCTTTACAATTTTATAATTTAATGGAACAGCAGTATATACTTTTTCTTTTAATTTTGAGACAGCCTCAGCTAAATTGTTGTGAGTTCATTCTTCCCCAAGAAGAGCTCTAACTCTTCTTTGTGATCCTACTGTTGGGATTATAGACCCATGAAAATGGCGTCAGGCCCCCAGTATGGCACTGTTGAGTATCACAGCCTCTCACAAACGGAATGGAAAGCAAGCCTACTTACTGGACAGACATCATGCTTGTCTCCATGGCTGAGTCCACTCTTCCTTCATCTGCCGTCTCCATGAGAGATCTCTCCGGCTCGCCTGGGAGCTCAGGTGCACAAGCACCGTAAAGCTCTGGGGCTGCCCCCATGGGTGCCGAGGGAAGGAAACTGCTAGTGCGCAGTTTACTCACTTCCTCCTCCAGCTTCTTCTTCTCTTCAAGCAACCGAGCGCGGTCCTCAGAGAGTGACTCTATCAAATCTAAGACCCCAGATTCAAAGGTACATTACTTACTGAAAACATTTCAAAGTATTTTTAAAAATCATATTATAAGACAACACTAACCTTTATCACGCTCTTGCTGCTGCATTGTACTTTTTAGTTTATCACTAAGATCATTTATTATGTTTTCTTTCCTCATTTTCTCTCTTGTTAAGACTGTGTTAAAGTTGGTCTGAAACAACAGTAATAGTAAATCAACTGCATATACTTAGGAGCCAATGCTATGGAAATAAGACTGCAAGGTATTTTTCTGAGGTACATTTATGGAGTCACATAACTAAGCAAATGGTATATATTCCAGGAAAGGTTTTTATTTTCTTTGTTTGAACTAAGTATCTTGAAAATTTTTTATTTTCTCCTTGTTTGTATTGTCAGAAAAAGGCATCAGCAAATGCGATTTTAGGGAAGGAGGATAAATGATTAACAATAATAGAGTGCTGAGGATACACGACTCTTTCTTTGGGGCACTTTCTTTCCTCTGAAATCTTTGATCTTTGGCTCGCTCTTGATTACCATACTAGTATGATTATCTTTCTCTTATTTGGACAGGTGCAATGCCCTCTGGGCCCCCTCTATAGCGACTACACTTATTACTCCCCAGGTTTCACCCACTGCATCAAGTTCACATGTCCAATTGCCTAGAGGGATCTGACAGACAACTGGCAATTTTAATTGCATTTTAATTAACAAAGGAAAGTAAATTTGTTAAACATTTCATTTATATTCATTAAACATATCCATTCATTAAAATATAACAAATATATATGTGAGAAAATGATCTAACCTGATTCTTTAATCTGCTTAGCATTTACCCAAAACCTTTTAGAAATCCATTAATGACAACAGAGAAATTTAACAGGAAAATCATTTGACAGTTTCAGACAAAACTCTAACAGCAAAGTACAGAGTAAAAGTTTTGGGCTACCAAGAACATTTGATGAGCCCTAGAATTTGAAAAAACCTTTCTATGAAGAAAAAAAAGGCAATGTTATCAATGCAGCTTACTACTATGTAATTTCTGTTTACAAATAGAAAATTAGCACATATAACCATTAACCATTGTTTATTTCCATGAACTATGCTATTTCTGTAATATGAAATGGATTAAGATGATAATCACAATTTATAATAAACAAACTTAGGATAACTCAGACTATGGTTAGCTTCCCAGTTTTGAATTTAGTTAATTCAACCCCTAATTCATCATGGGTATCTTAAATTGAGTATGTTTTTATAAAAGGCCACAGTGAGAATTGCAGAAAAAGAACCCAATTCCATGTGAAGTTGGGCCAACGATGCTGCAATTCTCAAATGCAGATTTCATGTCTGTGTGAGTTGATAATTCTTACATAAATTGCTAATTACATTCATGTGACATTGTTACAAATAAATAAATGCTTTTAATCATGAAAAAGATCAAACATTAAGAAGGTCAAACAACCAACAGGAACCCTCCACTGCCAAGAACTAGCTTGGCTAGCTTCTTTCTATCAACCTTCTTCAGATCTCAAACATACCTGTTGCTCAGCAATCAAAGAGGTTCGGACATTCTGCATTTCTTCATTCTTTCTTTTCTCTTGTTCTTCAAGTTGTTCCAGAAACTTAGCYTTTTCTTCCTGAAGTTTCTCTTGAAGTTCAGCAACTAAGCTTGAAGAATCTTCTCTGGCTGACTCAATGGCAGGACTTAAAAATTGAAAAGAGATTAAAAAAAAAAAAAGCCAGCAACAGATAATCAAATATACATCAAAAATCATACTTAGGTCATTTACTTCCCAGAAACCCAAGATAATGAGAAATATATTTCTATCCCTATAAACTGAAGAGGAAGAAACACATACCCCGTGACTTCTTAGAAAAAGTTTTACTTTCCGTAAAATAGATTTTGGCTCAATTTGACGCCTAATGGCAAATAACATGAAGCTAAAACAGAATTCTCCATACAAAGAAAATCTATGCATCCTTAAACTGATTCACTTTAGTCAAAACTTGACAATCTTTTAGCAAGACAGCAGAGAATGGCTACGTAAAGACAGGTGAATGATTACACACTGGTTAATAATTATATTTCATATGTTGTCCCCCTTCTAGGTCTCCCAACAGCAACCTCCCCCCATCCCATCCCCTGCCCTTTGCCTCTTATGAGGATGCTCCCCTTCCCACACACCCACTCCCTCCTCACCACCCTAGCATTCCTCTCCTCTGGGGCATCAGGCCTCTACACGAACAAGGGCCTCCTTTTCCACAAAATAGAAACAGAAGGAACACTTCCTATTTTGTTCTATGAAGCCGGTTATGATGATAACTAAACTACAAAGACCAAACAAAGACCTTCAAACCAATTTCCCTTATGAATACCAATGCAAAAATACTCAATAAAATTTTCACAAACCGAATCCAATCAAAACGATCATTCACCACGATCAAGTAGGCTTCAACCCAGGGATGCAAGGATGGTTCAGTATACAGAAATCCATCAATATAACCCACTACATAAACAAACTCAAAGAAAAAAACCCACATGGATCATTTCATTATATGCTGAAAAAAGCATTTGACAAAATTGGACACCCCTTCATGTTAAGTGTTGGAAAGATCGGGAATTCAAGCCCCATATCTAAACATAGTAAAAGTAATATTCAGGAAACCAGGAGCCAACATCAAACTAAATGGAGAGAAACTTGAAGCAATCCCACTAAATCAGGGACTAGACAAAGCTGACCACTCTATCCCTATCTATTCAATATAGTTCTCAAAGTTCTAGCTAGATCAATTAATTATACAACAAAAGAAGGTCAAATGGATACAAATTGAAAAGGAAGAAGTCAGCCAGGCGGTGGTGGCGCACACCTTTAATCCCGGCACTTGGGAGCAGAGGTAGGTGGATTTCTGAGTTCAAGGCCAGCCTGGTCTAGAGAATGAGTTCCAGGACAGCCAGGACTATACAGAGAAACTCTGACTCAAAAAACCAAAAGAAAAGAAAAAGAAAAAGTCAAAATATCACTATTTGCAGATAATATTATCATATACTTAAGTGACCCCAAAAATTACACCAGAGAACTCATACAGCTGATAAACTTCTGCAAAATGACTGGATATAAAATTAACTCAAATCAGTAGGCTTTCATTATACAAATGATAAAAAGGATGAGAAAGAAATTAGGGAAATGACACCCTTTACAATAGTCACAAATAATATATCTTTGTATGGCTCTACCCAAGCAAGTGAAAGAAAGAATGACAAGAACTTCAAGTCTCTGAGGAAAGAAATCAAAGATGATCTCACATGCTCATGGATTGGCAGGGTTAACATAGTAAAAATGGCCACCTTATCAAAAGCAATCTRTAGATTCAACACAATCTCCATCAAAATTCCAATCCAATTCTTCACAGTGATATAGAAAGAGCAATTCTCAAATTCACCTAGAATAACAAAAAGCCCAGGGTAGCAGAAAAACTGTTCTCAAACAATAAAAGAACTTCTGGGAGAATCACCATCCCTGACCTCAAGCTGAACTACAGTACAGAGCAATATTGATAGATTAAAAAACAAACAAACAAAAATCACACCTCATGGTATTGGTATAGTGACAGGCAGTAGATCAATGGAATAGAACTGAAGACCCAGAAACAAACCCACACCTATGGTCACTTGATCATTGTCAAAGAAGCCAAAACCATCCAGTGGGAAAAGACATTTTCAACAATTGGTGCTAGTCTAACTGGCGGTCTGCATATAATCTTAGATCTTAATTTTCTTTCAACCTCTCAGAGTCCTAAGATACTGCCTTTGAAGTACTGAATCATGCCAGGCACGGCAGTTCACCCCTGCACTCACGTACGTCTCTGCAAACTCTCTTCCGTATACCAGCGTGGGTTTCACAGATAACCAGTGCCTGGGCTGCATGGCAATGCTCTGGTCTCAAACTCTATTAGAAGCTTTTGGGTTATTAGAAAATAAACTTCCAGTGTGCATTTGGTTGATTTTAAAATACACTGTGATGTTTTTGGAATGGAGGTGCCAATTATAAACAGGGTTAGTTAAAAAGTTTATGCTTTTTATGCTCATGCCTAGTTTTCTATTGTAATTATGATACTATAGCAATTGAAATTATGCAAAAGAATTACTAGGGATCTTTTACCCACACAGCCAAACTTACAGATAAAGCTAGCCGAAACTTGTACACTCAGACAAATCTTCCTCCTTAAGCAYTTAAGCATCAGTCTGATTTATGACTTAGTGCAAACAGAATGTAATCTTCTATTTCATATAGCAGAGCATTAAAAGGGGAAGGACTCATTTTGTTTCTTCTTGGGGCTGAAAAAAATGTTGCTCTGCAAGCTAAAGCTTTATCAAAGCTAATAGCAAAGCTGCATACAGGAAGTGTTAATGAGAAACACAAAGGATTCAGGATTGTAACAATGCATAAAACTAGACAGAGGCAGGGCTGAGAGGTAATCCTAATCAKCTAGTACAGGTKCTGAAAAACTACTCGTACAGGTGGAGGGTACCTAACAATAATTTAGAATATAGGTCATAGCCAGATTTAGACAATCAAGTGGAGCATTGCATGGAATGTACTGAAGATGGGCTACAACTGCTAACAGTCACAAATTCAAATTTTACTGTAAACAAAATGCTTTCTGAATAATACCATGAGTGGAGAACATGTAGCAAAATAAGCAGAGGTTTGTATTACTCAGAATGAAACAGCATTGTTCAAATTGTGTGACTGGGGGTGTGTACGCACCAGGGCAAATATCTATCATTTCTAATTTTTTTTTAATCATCGTATCACTGTGTTTTGGGATAAATGCTGGGCTGAGGTGACACAGGTAGAAAGTTCTAGTCATGCAAGCATATACAGCTATCACACACACTCTCTCTCTGAAAAGTGCCTATGATCCCCTGAACCAAAAAGCGTATCCCAAGGGATCCCAGGTAGATCCCAGGTAGATCCACAATGCTGCAAAGGCTAGAGGGGAATGAACCAGTAACGGTTCATATAACCAGCTGTTGTTCAGTTTTCTTTCTCTAAACTACCACTTCCTGGCTTTGGGGAAGCAGAGCTGTGAACTGSCAAAGGAGTAGTAGTGGTGATAAAGGGGCACATTGAAATTCAAACTTAAATGCATATTGGCTAAGATTTTTAAGTGGTTCTCTTTAAGGACAACCAGACTGAGCTTAGTTATAACCTAAACAGTTATAGCCTAGTAGTGAAGTAAACACCAGCAGATTTGGGCATGCCGCAGCAAYGTTTATGAAGGGACCAATGAAGGTGTGGGGCTTGGGGCATGTCTCAGCTGCCTTTCTAAATACTGAAGAGCTTCCATCCCATACAGCACAGGGGTCTTCTTTTTCAGGGGGCTGCAGTTCCATTCTCAAAACTCAGATCCTTTACATGATCCTTTCTCAGAATTCAGGTGCTTCCAGACCTACTGTGACTTTCAAACCAGGTACCCAGGTAAGTTAATGTAATCAAAGGAGGTTTGCATTCATCAATTACTCAAATTTATTTTGGCAAAAACATGGAAAGATAGGGTAGAGAATGCACCTAATGTAGGGGACATAAGCTATTAGTATAGGAACAAGAACCCAAATCTTCTGTTATGGTACACACAGTAAAAGTGTTAACCTAATGATCTCTGTTCTATTCAACTTTTGCAAAATCAGTCACTGAAAACAAATACATGAATGTGCATGGTGCACTGCAATAAAGCTGTATCAGAAGCCCCCACACCCACAGGATTAATATCTTGAGTTATACAATGGATGCCTGGCAGCATAGATATTATATACTGTTTCTATATACAAATGTCTAAGGCAAAGATTCACTTCCACATTAGGCAGAGAAAATAACTAATATAGTCTATACTATGCACCCTCTCAAGATATCCTATCACACTATACTCACTGTCCAAGTCAAGAGAGGTAGGAATATCTACTGGTGAGATGAAATACGGTAAATGAAGTAGCCACTGTGTTGGAAAGCAAGGGCACTTTACCTTCCTTAGCTCCTGAGACTAAGAAAAAGATGGGGAAGCTGGGGGTGCGTATGTAACTGGAGAGACAACACACCTTTTAAAGGTGGACAGATTCCTAGATTCCAGTTTGTCGATCCATGCCATAAATAAATCATCTGCTAATTTTGTTAGAATCTGGTTAGAAGGCATCTGGCTTCAAATCTTGATTAAAAGCTGACCTTGCTGCACAGATGTCACAGCAGTTTACTGTCAATGACAAAAGGTTTTGTACTTCATTGTCTTTGAAGAATTGTGTAATTATTGCTCCCCACCCCCAGGTCTAGCTGGCAGAGATGCTTGTCTTCCTCCTAGTCTGGACAGCATACTTATCTAACACATTTAATGGCAAAGGCTGGCTAAACCTGACTTGTAGGGTGAATTTACAATTATAAGATATCTTGATTGGCTTGTACAAAGGTTATGAGTATTTGGGGTTTGTCAGCAGTGTCTGTGTTCCCTCTGAAAGGGAAAAAGTATTGCTGGGAAAGCCTCTAAATCATGGAAGTAACACATTTCTGCCTGAGTATGTTGTTTTGGGCCATTTACCATAAACTTGTAAGGCTGTCTACTTGTTCAGGGAACAAAGCAAAATCTACTCTTTTATACGGTCTAGATTAGCATATAAGCTTCTTTAACCCTTAGACCACACACTGGAGTAGATGTCTGAAGTGTGGCTAACAGAAATGAATGATGCATAGAAATTTCCAGCGTACTGTAGGATAATCACAATTAAGACAGTATAGATAGGGAATCAGTATTTTCCTTTCGCAGAGTTATCATCAAGTGCTCTACTTGGTCCCTGTACAGACTAAAAACTTTACTACAACAATCTCCTAAATTACTATGAGAGACCATGGCTGCTTTTCATAAAGTACTGTCTATATTATTTGCTTTTCTGTTGCTGTGATAAAACATGAGCAAGGCAACTTAAGGAAGACTTTAGTTTAGATTCATGGTGTAAGAGTGCCATTTTGCATGGATGAGGTAAAGCTCAAATGTTAGTAGAGCTCTGAGCCTAAGACCATTTTGTGACAATTCTTCCAGTTATGTCACAAAAGGAGAACTTGAAATAAGTACAAATATCATCCCAAAGAACAGCAACAGAAATTTGGCCTATGCTTATTTAGAAGTAAGATACTTCTACAGGGAGCGATTCTTGGGAGTTAATGAGATAGCTAGCTCAGTGGGTACAATGCTTGCCACAGAAGCACGCTGACTTAAGCTGGAATCCCCCAGAAACTATATAAAACCAAGTGTGGTAGCATACCTCTGTAATCCAAGCATACTACTGGTAACATGGRAGGTAGAAATATAAGAATCCTTGCAGGCTTGCAGGGTAACTATTCTGAGTGTCCAGTAGTAAATGTTAACAAGAGGCTCTGTGTCAAACAAGGCTCTCCTTTGATCTCTGCACATGGCGTAATACACATGACCCTTTCTCCAAGCATTTCTTAAATTATGTTATCACTTGGCCATTGAGCCCACTGAACAAATAAATAAAAATATTATCTGCTATATAGCTGATTTAATTTCACAGATAAGGACAGAAAAAACKATTAATGTGTCACAGTTTTCCTGGGATGTCTCTAGGTATTACCATGTGTGGTAATAGAGGGGACACAAAGAAAACTAATAAAAAATTATACCACCTAAGAATGGGGATGTAGCTTAGTGGTGTACTTGTCTAGCATGTACAGAGCTCTGGGTTTAGACACAAACACCTAATTGTTAAAAAGTTAAATTAAGAACCTTATGGCAAGTGTATTATAGAAGTAAATGGTAGTTTCCTTACAAAGATTTGGGTCGTGCCTGTCAGGAAAAGTGACCACCAAACAAAGAACTGGCTAAGATAATAAATGGAGTAGATAATAAAAAGAAGTTGCATATATTTACCAGTTGCAKGGTAATTACAGAAATAAAGGCTACTAACTAAATCTTCCCACATTAAGGCTTTTATGTGTTCTTTTGTTTCCTAAGGTTTAATAATTCCTTCTTCTACTCCTACACTTCATGAAGTAAGGTACAACAATGGTAGCTATGCTCTATAATTTTTCAGCTTTTAACCTACAAAATGGCAGTGATTTTAACAAAACAAAAAGGGAAAGGAACAAATGTTCAATCAAGGAAGGATAGAATAACATCAATTTGAGTCTTACCTTTGAAAACAGAGAGGATAAGGAAATCTCAGGCATATGTGGGACAAAAGTTACATCATGTGAAACAAATATGATATTAATTGAAGTGTTTTTATTTGGGCATTAAATATGAATAAATATCGAAATCTGACAACTACGTTTAAAACAGGGTTCAATGCTAGACTGCTCCCCCACAGCACTGCTACCAGCTCTTTATCATCTCATACACACTTCAAGGCAGAGATTCTATATTTCCCAAAATCCCTTGAAGAGCTTCAAATATGCAAGGTTTGGGAGACAGAAGGGAGGCCCAGTCCTATTCTCCAGAAGTGGTTGTAGCTGGTTGTCTCACAAAAACTTCCTGACAAGTAACTGAGAACTACTCATTTTATGTTGCAGATTAAGCCAACATTTGCTGCTTTTAAGAGGTTCCTGAGTACTGTGGCAGCTTCCCAGTGAGCCATGGACAATCAACTTTGATGGACACTTCAGAGGATGTCTTGATATTTCACTTAGAGCTTGGCAACGTCTCACTAAACATTAGTCAGTCTCTTAGGCCCTTTAGACTCCAACCTTTACAACTGTTCTTGTCAAGCTTGCACTGCTGAGCTGTGGCATCAAGTTTGTAAGTCAGTTTGGAGAAAATTTCCCACTCATGCAATCTGATCTCTCTCAATATTGGATCAAATTCTTCATTTCCTACTCTTGGTTTCTTATCACTCTAGTTTGCTATTAGCAAGAATCTCGGAAGATCAGTTGGAAAGGCTAAAATTTCCTTTCATGTGATGGCTTTGTCTTTATAAGGCTCCATCTACTGATCTTGTTACCTAGAATAAACTTGCACTAGTCCATGCTGTACTAAATAAGAACTAAATTCAGTTTTACAGCATAGCTACTGCAATAATTCCTTAATATACTCTGCTATGACCAGTTTACCATACAGTTCTTTAATGAGCTTTTTTAGTCATTACACTGTTTTGACTTTTTGTCTTCAAGTTCTATTTCCACAGACATTAAAAAAAAATTAAACAAAAAGAAGAATTAAACACAAGCAAGAAGTCTGGATTTAAGAGCATCAGCTTTCCAACCAGAGAAAACAAAGATGAAATTGCAGTATCAAGAAAGCAATAGTGAGGACCATTCGGCCAATTCCCATCAACATAAACTCTAAAAAAAAAAAATAGGACTCTGTAGCCCAGGCTTGGCTCCACAGCGATCCTCCTGCCTTAGCCTCCCAAGAACTTGGATTAAAGGCATAAGCTATCACACCTTGCTCCAGCAACAGTAAATTTATATAATGTTATATTCATCTTTATAAGTAGTATTCGAAGGTAAAATTTCTTCACTTTTTGAAAACATCCCAGTTCCTCTATTTAATTATAAAAAAAAAACAAAAAACCAACAAATCAAGGTATTATAATTAACACATACATCTGAAATAATAAATTACATTCTAAACTTAATACTTACCTTTTGGCTATTTGATTCTCAAGATGTTTAACTTTTTCTAATAACTCTTTCTCAACAAGTTCTCTCTCCAATTTAAATTTATCTAGTGCAGTTTGAACAGCTTTGTCTTTTTCAAAATGAAGCTTCTGAATTAACTGTTCTTTGTCTTGCTCGTGGTTCATGACCAATCTCTCCTTTTCTTTCTCAAGGTTCTGGAGAAGTGCTTCATACTTCTCTTCTTGTTGGGCTATTTTTTCATCTTTTTGTTTTTCAAGAGCACTCAGTTCTGAGTTCAATTTAGTCTGCAATTCAGCTATTTGTTCATTCAGTTTTTTTTCTATTTCAAATGCTTGGTGATGCAAAGATGTAACATTGTCTAATTCAGCCCTAAGTATATTAGATTCTTCTTCATGTCTACTGATTAACTCTGAAATGCACTGATCTTTTTCAATTGTCATTAAAGCTCTTAACTCTGATAAACCTACCTGATAACTCTCATTATTATCGTGAATTTTTTGGTTTAGTTTACTTATTTCTGTTCTTAAATTTTCAGTCTCTTGTTCAAGTAGAGACTTCAACGTTTCCTTCTGCTGTGTTCTGCTCTCTTCCAACAAGATCTTTATCTCATCTGTTTCTGCTTCCTTTAGTGCAAGCTCAACCTCTAACTTACACCTCATGTCTGACAAGTCAGAGACCTTGAGTTTCAATTCCTGCAACTGTTGCTCTTTTTCCTGAATAGTTGCGGCATGAGATTCTAGCATCTGGTCAATTTTTTGCTGATTTTCCTTTTTTAATTTCTCCAAAGACATTTTGTGGTCTGTCATAACTTTCTCAGACTCCTGTGTGTGCCTGATACGCAGTGTGTCCTCTAATTCCTTCAGGTGACTTTGCTCTAAGCACTGAAATTCTGCTCTCAGTGATACTAGTTTTTCCTCATGCAGCCTTTTCAGGTCTTCTAATACCATCTCTCGTGACTGCTTCAGTTCTCTAATTTCACAATTTTGAGTATGCATTATAGTTTCCATCTCTAACAACTTCTGATCCTTTTCTTGCTGCATGCAGACAATAGCATCCTTTTCATGTTTAATTGATGTAAATTCATTATCTTTATTTTGTAAAGCCTCCTCAAGGGAAACTAAATCTTCTTTTAATTTTAAAATTTTATTTACATTTTCTTCACTATCTTTTGCTAGAGCATCAAGTTTGCATTCATACTCAATTTTTAAAGATTGGAGTTCTTGCTGATGCTTTTCCTTTAGTGTTATTTCTAGGGAATATTTTACTTTTTCAATAATATTTCTTATTTCTACAGCTGTACATTTTAAATAATTTGATAAGTCACACTGTTCTTTTTGTACGAATGTTCTAAAGTGGCATAGATCGTCCTTGATGGTTTGTATACTGATGTGAGAGTCTTGGGCAGCAACTCTGCATTTCTCCAGCTGGGCATGTAGAGCAGCCCGATCCCCGAGGCCCTCGCTTCCGCGTGAGCTTGTGTCTTGCATGCGCCTACTATCTATTGCATTGATGACTGAAGAGTAAAGTGACTCCACCATCATTTCTGGACTTTGTGGATCACTTATAGGGTTCGGAGACGACAAATTTTCTTCTATCACAAACTCATTCACAGCAGACATAAAGTCAGACTCAGGACTTTCTGCTAATGAATCCAAGTCTATAGAAGCTTGGTGAACAGTTTGTTCTGTGTTTGGATGGGAGATGGTTTCAAAATCAAATGTATGAGCATCAATGCTATCTGGAGATAACTCTTCTAAGGGACACACTGCTGGACATAAGGTATCCTGAACAGTTAGGGGAGGAGGAGCTTTTGGTGAGGTAGTAGTTGTAATGCCTGTTGTACTTTCTATTCTTGGAGAAGCAGCTGACTGTGGGGATGCCTGACTTGTGGACACCTGAAACACAGAATTAAAGTCTTAAAAATCTGTAACATCACAAACATCGTATATTATTAAAAATATTTAAAACAACTCATTTGCCTTTTGTTCATTCAGCAGATCTGTAATGGTCTGTGACATTTCATCCAAACTTTGTGCTGCTTTTACCAAATTATGTAGGGCAAGTACATGCTGGTGTAGAGGTTCAAAGTCACAAAGTAAGGGAACCCTGGAAAAAGAATGATAGATTTTTAGTTTCTAACAAAAACTGCAAACGAATTATTTCACTCTGTTAAAAAAAAAAAAAATGAACAGCATGGTCAGCCCTTCTTAAGCGAGGGCTTCAGTAGCTTTCTTTTCCTGAAAGAAGTTTGTACAGTCCTAAGAAAGCCAGTGTAACAAATGAGGAARCCACAAGAAAACAAGTCAAAAGTATTCATGGCTGTTACCTGAGGAATGGCTGCACTTCTGAAGGACAAAATGATTGAAGAAACTGTAAATCTTTTAGAGATATATCTGGAAGTTCACAGTCAAATTTTCGAGGCTTCTGAGTCTATGAAAGGAAAAAAAACCCTTTACCAATACAAAAAAAATGCATTTATGATTTCTTGCACAATTAAATCAACTATAAGAGACAACAAAAGCATGTCAAATGACCTTCTCCCAATTAGGACAGAATAATAATAGACTTAAACAAAAGACCATGCAAATATGACAGGCACGCTAGTCCAGAAGCTGACTGCTCGGTAGGGGCGGGCCTGCTTGCTCTTTTCCCTTTCACAGACATTCTAGTATCCCACCAACACCAAATGGCGCCATCTTTTACACTCTGTATACAGTATTCTCCAATTTTGCCTTGACCTGCAGAATAGTCACAAGTCTCTATAGTAAACTTAGAAAGATTTTTTTTCTTTGCTCTTCTCATTTTGAAAAGTTCAAACTCTAATCCTAAATGAAAAATGGATTGTAAAGACCTGATTATTTTTTATAATACTGGCAAGAATTGGTATCTATTAAAAGTAACTCCAATTATCTTAATCACTAACTAGTCAAGAAGATTTAAATATGTCAGGATAATATTCATAAAATAGACCCATTGATAAATGAGTATGTGAATTTTAATTGTGCATTCTTAAGAAATACTTCCATGCAGAAACATGTCTGAAATTGACCTCTTAATATGGTGGAGGGACACAGCACTTCCTAAATTCCTTTGATCATGAAACAAGTTTCTTTCCATTTAAACAATTAATAAGCCCAGATAACTGCCCTTAAAATCTATCAAATGACATTTTCATGTTTAGTTTTAAGGAAGATTTACTGAAGACTCAAGCTACCCCAAATCAAACAATGAGGTGGCATGCAGACAATGAGATGAAAGACAACAGACAGCAGAAAGACAACAAAAAGATAACATGAAAAACAGGGAAAAAAACTGCACTGCCACTGATTATGCCAGCCTACTCTGAGCTCTCGGATGATACAGCAGTGGTACAGCACTCACACCTTGGTAGTAAGCAACAGCTCTCTAACTGAACTTAACACCTGCTCAACAGAAAAGAGACCATGTCTGGTACTGGAAACCTAACTAACTATTCAACACTAGTGAAATCAGGATTATTACAGAAGAATATACAACCACTAATTTACTAAATCAGCTTAATCCCTAACACAATCTTTGAATATCTGTCCTTATACCCACATAGAAGTATACATTTTTACCCCTCATCAAGGAATCTTCTCTTTTGCATTAGAGACTACAGAAAACTAAAACCAATCAATATGAAGACTTGAGGAAGCTAGTACCAAAGAATACATCTATAAATATTCCAACACTAAAGACTCAAAGAACATTGGAAAGAGGGGACAAAAAGATTGATCAGAGACTGTCTTCTAGTATCATCAGAAGCTACACCCAAATGACCGCCTGACCATGAGCTAAACCAGGGGACACTAATGAACACACTCTTGCATGGGGAAAAGCCCACAAAGCTCAACCCTGCACAGAGAACTAGTGACAGCTGAGTACAAAGCTGGGGAGGAGAGGTTACCTTTCCCAGGGCTGTCCAGTGCCAAATGGTCAACTCTGAAAATATACATACATGTAGCACTATATGGAGTCAGATTATATATTTATATGTACACATATATACATATAATACCAATGGATTTTTAAAAGTCCATGAATTTGAAGGAGATCAGAAGGTATATATGAGAGATTTTAGAGAGAAGAAAGGGAAGGGAAAAACATTGTAATTAAAATATAATCTTAAAAATTAACAAGTTAACACATATCAAAGCTTATACCAGGTAACCCTTAAAGTCAAAACATTTTATACTAATTTAATCCTATTACTCACAACTTACTCTGTTTCTGATAAATGCTTCTAACCCTGAAAAAATAAGGTTTTATAATATAGACATTTAGTCCTGGTTAGAAAAAAAAATACATACACAAAATGAGGAAGGCCAGGAGTCCAGTCCCTTAAACAGACGATTTCTTAAAAAGGACTTCCCTATACAAAGAAACCAGGAAAACGGTTATTTTAGAAATTGCTTAAGAGCCAAAAAATAAAGAAGGAAAAGGGTAAATAAATTAATACTTACTAAATAATTTCCCAAAGGATTCCCTTTTTGACTTTTCAGCTTCATATAACTGCTTTCCATCTTTGACTAAAGCACCAGCCCACTTAGAAGAGGAACATTTATGTTAATAATGTATACCAGTTATGAATGTTAATATATAATTAAATAAGTAGGGTTGCTTACCTCTCTGTAGTGTTTAATGAACATCTTTCTCCTTACAACCTCTACAACAGCCAGGCAGTACATCTGAGGAACGGTACTGAGGGCCTCGACAATCCGGACTCTTTCCAGCAGCTCTATCACCAGGCGCAGCAGGGCTTGCAGTTTTTCTCCATCCTGATCAGCATGAAGCATCACAAAACAACACCACCTACAGGTACAGATTCATTGTTTTCAACATTTGCTAAGAGTYATTTTGTAGGTAARCCATGAAGATCCAAAAGCCTAACTCTAGGATTTGTCAATATGCACTTCAATGCAATCATAAGGGGAGATTACTGTTATCACTGAGAAGATTAAAACCATGCACTAAATGAAATATGGCAGAATCTCTTACTTCAGTCTGACATGAAGATTGTTTGCTAGCTCCTGTTTGGCAGTGGTACACTTCTGTTTAATATCCAATAGTTTTCTGTGGTTTTGCAACATAATCATTAGCTGATTTGCATGACTCAGGCACAGATCAGGTAACACAGATGCATCCTTCAAGTTTTCAGCTCTCATCTGATTAGCTAAAAATCCCTTTGGGAAAAAAAAGTTTTACGAATATTTAATTTTGTTACATAAATGACATAAGCTCTCCAGTAAGAGAAGACAATGAATCACTTTTCATTTTGATTCCTAAAATTTCTATCTCAC
>BDUI01002220.1:40402-52691 GCA_002335545.1 Apodemus speciosus | reverse complement strand
GAGGATGTGTTAGTTGTTCTAGGCATATCAGGAGAGAGCACCAGTTCAGTCGATCTTTCCATCTCAGCTTTCTCTGAGCCTTCATGTTCATTTAATGAATCCAGTCTTCCCAAACATTCCCTGTAACTATGTCTGGTTAGGCACTCCAACAGTGGAATCTTGGCCATTACTGAAACGGCAGTTCCTAAACTTAATATACAGAACATGAGTCAGTAAAACAAGTGTGTTCTAGTATCATCCAATGAAATCACACTGTACTTCAAAACACCAGCCTTACACTGCTCCATGTCTTATTCACATAGAAGCTCCTTTACTAGCCAGTTAAAAGTACGGCTTAGTAGAGAGGTGACCATTAACATTAAAATACCAACTTAAAGCAAAGCTAGCTAGAGTATACTAAAGTAGACATTGACTTTCAAACTTGTTTCAAATAAAACCTATTTATTAAATACATTAAAATTAATGAAGAACACAATCAAACATATTTAGTGTATTGAAAATACAAGATTAAATTAAGAATTTTAGCCTTAGAATAACTCTTATACTAACCATATCAGAAAAATGGACTAATAGAGTAAAGCTGCTAAAGAATATGGAAGAAAATATGTAATCTTTAAGATGTCATAAAACTGTATATTAAAATATTCAGGTCCTTAAAGTAAAGTGATGTGGTTAGAAGAACTCCCTCCAAAATAGGTACTTGGAAAGGTTATTGTAATAAACATTTAAAATGATCCTTTTACTATTACTATTGTTCATTCTCTTTCCTACCAATATTTCTTCTGAAGTCAACTAAGAACTAAAATTTATCCTTTAAATAGTCGATCTGCAATGTTAAAAAAAAAAAAAAAAACAACTGAGGAAAAGAAGGAGTTCTGGGGGTTGGGGTGCAAAATTGCTTGTGTAAAACAGGAAAGGACGAGGGTTGAGTTCCCTGCATCACTTTTAAAAAAGTGAAAAATTAAGGAAAGAAAAGGAAAAAAAAAAACCTAAATACAAAATCTGAAGAGTGCATATACTAGCATGCATTCACCATTATTCTAAGGTTGAAGTATTGTTCACTTGCATATTAATTAGATTATTTTAGTACTTTCCTTCCAAAACCCAATGGCACTTCATGATTTATATGTAAAGGACGTATGCTAAGTTTTCCATGTCTTTGAGTTCTGGTCTTCCCYGTCCCCCATTTACATTTTCTTAACTGGGCAAAAGCTAGGAAGAGATTCTTAGATAGATGGAACAAAAGAGACCAAGAACAAAACCAAAAACACACCTCAAGTGCAACTGTAAAAATGGGTCAGTGAGGTAGCTGAGTGGGTAACAGGAACTGCCTGAATTCCACAGCCAGAGGAGAGAACCAACATCGAAACATTGTCCTCTGACTTTTACATAAGCACCAGGAAATGTACATCCYTGTACTTACACACAAGATAATAATGATAATTACAATAAAAAATGCTTTAAGAGACTAAAAATAATCATTTAAATAAATATAGCCTCCAACCAGCATCCAGTGACTAAAAAAACTACTGATAAAGGCATTTTAAACATCCACATAATGATAAACATACTGAGTAAGTTTCAGCTTGATGTCTTCTATGGACTGAAGATAATCAGAATAAATACTTTCAAACTTGAAAAGAAGTTTTTGGTATGAATTTGAACAGTCCTCCAGATTGGCCATAATGGCGGCCCAGCCTTGGTGCTGAAGATGTTCATCATGGACAAGACCTTCACAGAAAGAACAAAGCTTCTTGGCCACTTCATACATTTCCTGTTTGAAGATGGAAAAGGAAAAGAATAAAGAGAGCAATGGTCTGTATGTATGTTTGTATTTATATTCTTTTTTCACATTTTATCAAACATGAAAGATTGAAAATACATTATCATCTTCAAATTATAAAGTAGGAGTCCTCAATTATAAAAAAGAATTGTGTATGTTTGTGTGTTCACATCTATGTGTGTGTTGTGCTATGTGTGTGTTGGACAGGTATGAACATGGAAGCTTTAAGAAGATGCTGGGTGTCCACCACCTTCCATTTTATTCCTCTGACTCAGTCTGCACCTGGAGCTGGGCTGGTGGCCAGCGAACCTCGGTGACACCTGTCTACTCGCTCCCCATCACTGGGACTAGCACATGCCGACACTCCCAGCTTTTTATATGGTGCTGGGGATGCAACTCTCCATGCTTCCTTCACCAGCAAGGCTCTTCCCAACTTACCAGTCTGCAGCCCTAAGAGTCAAATGATTTTTAAAAACAGATGGTTAGATTCAATTATAAAGAATGAAATATCAAGTGCAAACTAATAAGAAAGCAATGTGGGAGATTTTCTGAATAAGAGAAGTTCCCTGTCACAAAAGATTCTGCTCTTGTAGAAAACAAATGACACTGCTAATGTGACCACTTTCAGAAGTTCAGACCACTTATGAAGATACAAGGAGAATATGGACATAAAGTAAGAATGAAATTTTCCTAAGGCTGGAAAAGAATTAAGTAGAAAAAAATAGCAAATGCAGCCCGGTGTGGTGACTCAGGCCTGTAATCCCAGCACTTGGGAGGCAGAGGCAGGCGGATTTCTGAGTTCATGGCCAGCCTGGTCTACAGAGTGAGTTCCAGGACAGCGAGAGCTACACAGAGAAACCCTGTCTTGAAAAACAAAAACAAAAAACAAAACAAAAATAGCAAATGTAAAATATAACTACTTAATAACAAACATTCTAGAGGAAAAA
Organism: Apodemus speciosus; assembly: GCA_002335545.1. Taxonomy (NCBI): domain Eukaryota; kingdom Metazoa; phylum Chordata; class Mammalia; order Rodentia; family Muridae; genus Apodemus; species Apodemus speciosus. The sequence goes on along the minus strand of BDUI01002220.1, from coordinate 49,961 downwards.
GAAAGAGAAAAGAGGGCTACAAATCGCACAAAATGCTACCAAAAAAATTAATCACATTTACTGTGGACCACCATGGTGGTGCACACATGTAATACTAGCATTAGAGAGGCAAAAGTATGAGGAACACAGGTAGTTAGACACACACGATGTGTGTCGGAGGAGGTTACAGAAAGAGGGCAAGTTACTATTATAAAGCAAAGCACTGCATATAGGATATGTATATTACGATGCCAGTGGAGGCGTATGCCAGAGGACCAGCCCCCACAAAACACAGTATAGGTTATCACTGCTCTAGTTTGTCCAGGACAATCTGTGGTAGGACTCTAGGAACCTAAAACTGAAGACAGCTCACATATTCATCAAAAAAGGAAGAAAAGATAGTACTGACCAGGAAGCTCCTCTCTGGTCTGGCTCTCACAGCACTAGAAGTTGCTACTCAAGCAACTGGTGTGAAGGGACTGGGGGAGACCAACATTCTTACCCGTTGGAAACTGTGAACTGCTATGATTACTGGGTTAGAATACTGATCATGTAAAGTCAATGCAAATATAGGTGCAAAATGTTACTAGGGTAATCAATCACTTTCTGATTTAGGGCTTCTTCCACAGAAGAAAACACATGCATGCCTGTGAATAATGTGAAACATGCCTGTGAGATACCATGCCTGGTGAATAATCAATCCATGGTCGAAAGCTCACAAGACCTAGGTGAACCTATTATTATTGTGCAAAATGAAAAAAGTAGCTATCAGTGGACAAACAGACTCAGGGATCAAACATGGCATATGCTTACCCTTTACTGAAACAATACATATAATAAAAATTAGAAATGAAATAGCAGCACAAAATAAAAATATTCAGAAGATAGTTGTGACACACACACACCACAAAAAAAAAAAAAAACACCACCAACAAAAAAATATTCAGAAAATAACTAGTCACAGGAGTAGAGAAATTTATCTCAGTTCTACATGTAAGAAAATAGCGGACCAATTTCCTTTTAAGTTACCTAAGYTGCTAAAGTATCTAAAATTATCTTTAAAAGTAATAAAAAATTTCCCCTACAAAGTACACAAGAAGCAGGGCAGTGGTGGCACATGCCTTTAATCCCAGCGCTCGGGAGGTAGAGCAGGTATTCCAGGCCAGCCTGGTCTACAGAGTGAGTTCCAGGACAGCCAGGGCTAAACAGAGAAACCCTGTCTCGAAAAACAAAACAAAAGTGCACAARACCCAAAAGAATGAAGAAGTTTCTAAACTGCCTATAAAACAGGAATAGCAATGTCTGGCATTTTGAATTTCAATACCGATGTTCCTTACTCTCATTTCAACTATTTAATTTTATTTTTATTTTATGTGCACTGGTGTTTTGCCTGCATGTATGTATGTGTGAGGTTGACAGATTTTAGAGTTTACAGATAGTTGTGAGTTGCCATGTGGGTGCTGGAAATTGAGCCTGGATCCTCTGGAAGAGCAGCCAGTGCTCTTAACCACTGAGCCATCTCTCCAGCCCCAACTATGTAATTTTTAATATGACTTTATTTACAATAAAGCAATCATCTCAAATCAGGCATTCCCCCTCTCCACCTTTTTCAAGACAGGGTGTGTGTGTGTGTGTAGCCCTGGCAGTTTTGGAACTTTGAATTTGTTCTGTAAGTCAGGCTGGCTTTGAACTCACAGAAATCCACCTTTCTCTGCCTTCTGAGTATTGGGATTTAAAGTGTACACGGTTGCCACTACCACCCAGCTCACAGTATGATCTTTAATGTAAGTATAATCCTACTGAATTTTTTCCTTGATGCCACCACCAAGAGGGTCTCAGCCTGACTCAAGCACTACCAAGTCTTTTATCATGATGACAACAGCAACAAAATAGACTCAGCAATCCTAGGTTAACTCACTTCCTATTACCAGCCAATCACAAAGCCAGAATGCTGTAGACAAGAAGAAAAGCGTCTTTAAAGTCCATGACTAATAAATATATGGACAAATATCAAAAGGTTARCCCACTCCAAGAAAACCAAATAAAAGTCTGTGGCTCCCTGTTAGGCTGACAGCAGYTTCTTCAGCGCCCACTCCATCTGCTTCCAATAAACCAAGGTGCCACTGACTGTAAATGTGCAAAGTCTTCTCACCTGTTTTCCTGCCACAAGAATATTTTGTCCAGTATTACACACACATCAAAATGAATTCCTAAGTTTTACTAACCAACACTGAAAGTTTTCTAAATGTTATCCTTTTTAAATAGAATATAAACTGTGTTACTTCACAGGCTCTAAGAAACATTTTTCTTTCTTATCTAAAAGTAAAACACAGCAATTTCTTGACAGCTTAGAGTCAATTAGTTAGCTAATCAATTAAAGAATGTTTAAAAGTAATTATGTGRTTATCACCATCTAGGAGAGATGCTTGCCATGTCATATTTAAGACAATCTTCTCACACTATCTAGTAATGCAGAGGACCAAAATTTTGAAACTTAGTAACTATAAAATATAAAATTTTTTTATTAATTTCAATTGTGTATGTGTGCATACCAAATTAAGTACAGGTTCTGTGGAAGTTAGAAACATCAGATACCCTAGAGCTGGAGTTTCATTCAGACAGTTGTGCATCACCCAAAATGGATCCTGGGATCCAAATTCAGAACCCAAGTGCATGCTTTTAAACTATGATCGACCTAACATTAGCCCCAGCCCTCAGCCCTACACTGAAGTAGACGAGGATGTCCTAAAAAAGCCTGTCTTTATACAGAGGCCCATGAGATGAGACAGGTACTAGGTAAAGACACTCACTGCCACAGAGTTAATCCCTGAAACTATATTGAGAACCTAYTGCCACTAGTTGTTCTCTTGACAAGTGTACAATTAAAAACAAAAACAAAACAATTTTCATGCTATCTATGCATAATTTTGACTTCTCTGAAATCTAGACCTCAATACTTTTTGAAGCAATTAAAGGAATTGTTTATATCATACCACTGCAAGCTGTGTCCTTGAAGCAACAGTGTGAAAAACTGCAGGCATCATAAGAGACTCTTCAACTTTTATTTCCATGTCATTTTCTGTTGAAAAGGTGGTTTTAGGAATAGCAGGTGCACGGTCACATAAGATCATTTCTTTATTAAAAAGAAAAATTGGATTTGTGTCCTATATCAAAAAAATGCAGAAATGATAGAAATATGTGTTATAAATGACAAACTTGTGTACTGCCCTTAATACAGAAATAGGCCCTGCTCCCATCTGCTAAAAGCAGAGTAAGCAGTACAGGCTCTTTGACACCTACCGTCCCAGCGCTGTAAGTGCACACTCTTCGATCGGCAGCCATGCATTCTCCTCCATTGACCACTAGCACCTGGTGCTGAATAGCAATCTTGTATTTGCTTTGAATGGCATGCTTAAGATCAGCCACACTTAGAAAAATAAAATCCAGTTATTTACATATTTGCAGTACCTTTATAAAAGCAACTTCATCGCACGCACGCACGCACGCACGCACGCACGCACGCACGCACGCACGCACGACCTACAGATCCCCAGAGCCCTGGGCTGCATTGGATAGGCAGGCTAGCCAAATCAGAAAGCTCTAGGTTCAAGGAAAGCTCCTACTCAATGGTAAAAAGGATGAGGAGGCACGACACATCCACACACATGGCCTACACCATGAACGGAACTAAACAGTCACAGAATACCCCTAAGGGGCCCTTGTGCGTTTGTGTACTGAGTGCACTGCATGCTCACTGTGCCTGCATGTGGACCTGAGAGGTTGGTGCTCGGTGTGTGTCTTCCTCCACTGTGTTCCGCCATGACTCGGGATGGGGTTTCCCACTGACCCTAAAGCTCGCTATCTGGCTGGACTGAGTGGACAGCAAGCCCTAGGGACTCATCTGTCTGCGTGCTGCTGCTCCCCTGCCTACCCTGCTGGGGATTACAGGCAGACATTGAAACGTCAGGCATTGGGCACCAACTCAAGTCTTCATGCGTGCATAGGAAAAACTCTCAAAGCTAACTCTCTAGATCCTTTAGAGCTGTTTTTAAAAAGCTTTTTATTAGTATATATTAATTATACATATTAATACCACATATTAATTGATAATGTTTCATTAAAAATTTTCACAAATTTTCTATTTACTCTTTTCCTCTTCTCTCCCTTAACTCTCATTCGTCTCCTTCCTCTTTCCAACTACTTGCCATCTTTCTTCTTCTACTCTCATGATGATCTTTCTTTAGGGTTTAGTTAGGGTTACTTCAAGAGCATGGAGTACAAGCAACTTACTGAAGCCACTACTAAAGAAAATATCTGGGCTGGAGAAATGACTCAGTAGTTAAAAGCACTGACTGCTCTTCCAGAGGTCCGCAGTTCAAGTCCCAGCAAACACATGGTGGCTCACAACCATCTGCAATGGGGTCTGATGCCCCCTTTCTGGTGTGTCTGAAGAGTGCAATGATGTACTCACATATGTAAAATAAATAAATAAACCATTTTAAAAAAGAATTTAAAAAATGAAAATATCTCTCTGCCTCAGTACTCACGACTAACTATAGATTCTCAGAGAGAGGTAGAATCATGCGGCCTTCTCCCAACCTTAGGACCATTTAAACCTAAAAACCAACAAACATGAAAAAAAAATACAAAACCCCTTTTTCGTTTGTGTATGAGTGCTTATCAGGTGTGTGCGTGTGCCTGTGTGTGTTGTGCCCAGAGGTCAGAAGGGTGACATCTGATACCCTGGAACTGGAGTTTCAGAACAGGAGATTGTGAGTCACTGTGTTAGTTTTGCAAACACACCCTAGTTCCTCTGCACGAGCAACAGAGGAACTGATGAGCCATCTTTCCAGCTATCTTACTGCTATTTTCTAAATAAAAATTATTCAAATTATTTGTGATAATTTCAGTATGAGGTTATTCTGCAGTACTATCAAATCATTACAATAAAGTAAACAGCCTTGAAAGTGGTATGTACCTACTTGTTTCTTCTTCCTATGAAAACTCAAATTAATTTTTCCTTGCTCTGAGAATTAACCTTTATATTTTATAAGCTTTGAGTATATTCAAATATTTGATATCCTAGTCAAAATAGAAAATGACTAAAAATGAGCTTCGTTAAATTAGGTAAAAATAGTCCATTTGTTTTATTCTCTCATTAATAAGCAAAACAAACCCATAGGCTTAATTCACACAAGAATAAAAACAACAAATGGACAAGATTGCTCAGTGGAGCCAGGCGGTGGTGGTGCAGGCCTTTAATCCCAGCACTTGGGGAGGCAGGGGCAGGTGGATTTCTGAGTTCGAGGTCAGCCTGGTCTACAGAGTGAGTTCCAGTTCAGCCAGGGCTAAACAGAGACACCCTGTCTCGAAAAACCAAAAAACAACAACAAAAAAAGATTGCTCAGTGGATAAAGGAACTTCCTGTCAAACTTGATGACCTTAATTTAATCCCCAAGATCTAGATGGCAAAGATAACCAATTTGTACAAATTGTCCTCTGGTTTTCACATACGTACTTTTGCATGTGCAAGTGTACATATAAACACACACACACACACACATACACACACAAATGTAACACAAAATTACCAAAAAATAGCAAAGTGATGCCTACTGCTCTGATAAACTTTTAATTTAGAATTCCTCTTTTAAAATTGTGAATAACAGTTATGCAAAAAACACAAAGCACAATTTACAGAATTTAATTGTAACATTTTATAATCAATTATGTATGATGAATAGGAAAATGATACTATATGGTTACTGTTTTTTGAGACAAGGTCTTACTACATATCCCTGACTGTCATGAAACTCAAGATGTCCGTCTACCTCCAAGGTGAGTGCTGAGACAAAATGTGTGTTTCACATTCCCAGCTAGCTTTTTTCATATACATTGGTTATTTTTTWAAAAGTAAATGTATTTATTTTAGTATTTTTAATGTGTATTGTGTACTACATATGTGTCTGGTGCCACAGAGATCAGAAGAGGGCACTGGATTCCCTGAAATTGAAGAYRAAGATAGTTGTGAGCTGCCATATGAGTGCTGGGACTCAAACTGTGTTCTCTYCARCAGCAAATGGTCGTTAGTTGCTAAGCCAACTCCCTAGCCCCAAGCTGTTTTAGAAGTAGGGTTTTAAAAATATTTGTATGTGTATGCAAATGTATGTTTGTATGTGTGTGCACATGTGTGTGGTTACATGAGCACATGAGGTTTCATGAAAGCTTCCTCAGGAAGTGTTATCCTTGGGAAGATTTACCTCCTTGAAGACAGAGTCTGTCATTGTCTTGAATTTCACCAAATTAGGCTAGACTGTCTATCCAGAGCAATCTTCCCAAACTTCTATTACAAGAGCACAACATCATTCCTACTTGGGCTTTGGGCATTAAAGTCAGACTGTGCTTCACCCCATCATGGTAGAATATTTTCTTAAAATCCCCAAGGTAATTTTTTTTATTAAGTCAAGTTGGAAAGCCAAAAGATTAGTGAAATATAACTCACGTTTGCACAGTTAGTTCAGTGTCAAATGTTAGCGTGGTTCCAGTGTTAACCAGAAACACATATAACTTCATGATGATCTTTCTGGAATCTGATACCTCACCCTCCAATGTGGTTCCTAAGTAAAAAAAAAACAAAGGGAATTATTCAAGAATAAGGTTAAATACCTTCATCACTATGATAAAGCAGTCTTACTATACAACAAAAAATAAAATGTGTGTTGATTTTAAGAAAGCTACGTTGGACCATGCAAACAACTCATGTTTTGTTTTGTATTTTGAATGAGACTGGTGAAGAGCACAACAGTTCTACACTCTACAGACAGCTTTTGTACAGGAAGAAAAGAGGCCTACCATTAGAAAAGTAATGTGTATTATTTTTCTTGTTTTCTACACTCTGAATAGAAAATGGGAGGGGGGAGTAATTCAACAGAATAATTGATTGATTTGCATGCAATATGCAAAAAAGGTTCTAGATTTAATCCCCAACAGAGGATTAAGCAACATAAAACAATGTGTGTTGTGTATTGGGGGGAGAGGGCAGTTACATTATTTATAATCCCAGTACTCAGGAGGCTGAGGCAGGAAGATGGCTTGGAGTTCAAAGCCAGCCTGGGCTACATATTAAGTTCCAGGCCAGTGATTTTAATCTCAAAACAAAATCACCAAAGTCACTGCCCCTCCTTCTTGTTTCAGAAAGCAAATAAAAATACAATTAGTTAATTGGCCATTATAAGGCTCAGGAGGTGGAAGTACTTGCTGCTTAATAAGAGAATATGAGTTCAAATCCCAAGGACCCATGTAAACACCGGACAGGTAACAGGCAAGCTGATAATCCAAACGCTGTGAAAGGAAAGTTCACTGGGACTTAMAGGTCCCCAACCTAGCACCAGGTTTAGCAGAGGACTGTGTCTCAAGAAAATAAGGTAGAAGAGAGATAGAGCAAACAAGTGACATCTATCTCTTGCCTCCACTCCAGGATACAGGATCAGGATACATACACCATGACCTCTGTGCACATCCCTCCCCAGAGACAGGTAGCAGCTATTAATTTCAAGTTAAAGAAACACACACACACACACACACACACACACACACACACACACACACACACCTACCTTCCTCCCACTTGGTTGCTGCTTAATCTGTAAGCTGTCTCTGTAATGAGCTAGACTACTCCACAAAAAACCTTAACCCTTTTTCTACCCCCCAAAATCCAGCAGCCAGGGGCTGCTGGGACAAATGGCCCAGTGTTTAAGAACATTGTAGCTCTTATAGGACCCAGGTTCAATTCCCAGCACTCACATAGTGACTCACAACTGTCAGTAATTTTAGTTCTAGAAGATCCAATGTTCTCTTCTAGCCCCTGAATGTACCAGGTACAGACATACGTGCAGGCAAACACTTATAAACAGAAAACAACAACAACAACATATCCTTAAAAACAAAAATAAAAGATCACTCTCTACTATCTGTAAACTGGATGGATCTTGAAATTATTTAAAGCTACTCTGCCATTAACTTGTTCAATTTAGAGTAATTTGTGAACATTTCATAATAAAGTACCATCTTAAAAGACTTTAAGATCTTAGTTATTTTTTTTCTTCATTATTTTTTTTCAAGAACCAGGTGATAGAAATCCTATAGACAAATGAAACTGATGAAATTAACCTCTCAGATTAGCTTGGTTTATGTTCTTCCCTTCTGAGTCATAAAATTTTCATGTGAGAAAAGGAAAATAAAGGATTTAGAAGTATGATGACAATGGGTCAGAACACACAGTTATAAAGGTTTAAGTATGACTTACGCAGACACTGTGAAGAGAACTACTGCTTTTCTTACACGATTACAAGTGTCTTATATGTGCTTGCTTGATATTGGCGACTGAGTGGCATTACTGGTGGAACTCAGAGAACTGGAAAAGAAAAATTTCAAAGTCATTATAGACAAGTAACTCAATGTCAATTAACAACATAATGTTATTCTTTTCTTTTAATACTGCCATCTAAAATAATAGTTCTCTACCTGGTACAGTTTTTCTGCCTGCATATTTACTGAATCCACAACTGTGATGCAGACTATAATGCTCCACTAAAGACAAAAGCAACCGAATTATAGCAATGCTTCTTGTGTGTGTGTGTGTGTGTGTGTGTTTTGCACTCAGTACTAATACCTTCAAGGTCACATGATATTTACTTATTAGCCTCCAGAGTTTAATGTCACAGAATACATTCATCTCTTGTATTCAGGATTATTTCTAAAAGACTAATTTTTTAAGAAGTAAAGCTGCTACATCAAAACATCCAATTTTTGTTGGTTTGTTTGATGTTGAGAAATAGTCCAGTTATTCAGTCCAGACTGGCCTTAAACTTGCCTCATGCTCCAAGTGCTGAGATTACAGGGATATATCACTATTCCTGACTTGAAGCATTCAAATACTTCAGTTACTAGAGTATATTACAAACTTGCTGCTTTTACCAACCCATATTCCTCAGGCCATATATATCCATTTACACTGTTACCATATCCTTCCCTGTAATAATTCATTTCTTTATATTCCATGTCATCTTTGACTGCCAATAAGTTTGTTACTCATTCACAGATTTCCCTACTGTAGTGGTTTGGCCCCAACAGTTTCTTGTGTTTGAATGCTTGGCCCAAAGGGACAGGCTCTATCGGGAGGTGTGGCCTTGTGGGAGCAGGTGTGGTCTAGTTGGAGGAAGTGTKTCACGGTGGTGGGGTGGGGTGGGCTTAGAGGCCTTCTATGCTCAAGCTATGCCCAGTGTGGCAGTCTCTTTCTGCTGCCTATAGGTTAAGATGTAGAAATCTGGGCTCCCCCGCACCTGTCTGTCTGCAAGCTTTTCGTCATGATGATAATGGACTAATCCTCTGAAACTATAAGTCAGCCCCAATTAAATGTTTTCCTTTATAAAAGTTGTCTCAGTCATGGTCTCTCTCCACGGCAATTAAAAAAAAAAAGCCTTACTAAAATACCCACTAAACACATCAAGCACTATATTACAGTGTAAGAATGCAATGACCAGGATAAACATCGCCTCTAAATTACTGTAAACTTCATCAC
>BDUI01002220.1:9769-20115 GCA_002335545.1 Apodemus speciosus | reverse complement strand
AAAAAAAAAAAAAAAAAAAAGCAACAGAAAAGGATTCTCAAATGTCATTTGCTGTCACCAAAGCCATAATCTGGATACATATTCTGTGGGCAGTTACTGACCAATTTTTAAATATGGATAGTGAAAGAAAAACTGATGTCAATAGTCTCAAACAAGATGAAAACAGATCACTATTACTTTTTGTTTTCATAATTACAAGTCAATAATATGAGAATTCAATCCAGCAAAATCTGTATTCTTGAGGTACTCATTAAGCACCTGAGAAAGCTGAAACTACTAATAAAAGGCTGCTTATAAGGCTTATAAGCATTCAAGTTCTGCACACACTTGCAGACTCACTGACTCAACTTTACAGAAGGGTGAAAGGAAAAGTAATGCTTTTAGGACCTACGACAATGGCCAGGTTTATAATAAGCAAATTAGGTTTCCTAGGTCCATAATGCAAAAATACTGGAGAAATATGCTAATATTATGTTTTTATCTAAAAAAAGTACACTGTCTAACCTAACATGCCACAATATGCTTCTCTCACCTCTTTTCTAAACCAGCAATTGATAATTGTGATTTTGCCGTCTTTAAAATCCCCAAGAGCTGTCTTAACACACATATGACATGTGTGTTACTCTAGTTCGCTGTTAGATACAAGTGTACTTTGTAGGATCAATCAACATGTGAGGAATAGATTCAAGTTCAACTGGTTCCCAGACTTATTGGATCTACTGACACTCAAGTCTGTGCCTTTACACATGCAGGGTGCACATGAGCCACAAATATCTAGAGAATGCCTCTTCCCACCTAATACCCCTCACTCCGGGCATTCCAGCTTTAGTAACCTTTTTCAGGGAATATGTCTTCAATCAGAGCCTTCCGTATTTTTTATTTCTTCCCTCATCCCTCCAAAAGGGTCCTTTTGTCAAGTAGCCATAGCTTCTTAAATTCTCTTGGGTCTTTACTCAAGACTCTGAGACACCTTATCCAAAGTTTCAAACACACCCTCCAATACAAACACACACACTTAACTTTCCAGGATTGCTTAAGTATCCACTTATGTTCTCACTTTTCTTCTGAATGAAAGAGACTTGAGTTGTTCTGCTGCTGAATAATCACCAAAGCATCACTAATGAATACTTACCAAAACTCTTGARATGTGTCAGGTATGAAGGGTCGGGTCTTAGCAAAAGGGGGCCAAGAGCTGCAGGCCAACCTGAGCTACAATATACACCTCTAAATAAAGCCCTCTTAATCAGACTGTTGCACCTCTAAACAGTGGCTCAGGGGCCTAACACTTTACAGAGCATGCTCCTAGCTGCTCACACTAACAAGGCAAGAAACAAAACAAACACAACCGGGTGAGAAATCAGTTCTTTTATCTTTTGTCCTTTGGCTTTTATGGATTTATGTGTAAACTCAATCTGCTGTGCATTCAAACCCTGATGTTTGTCATAAAGAGCCCCCTACCCCCCCCCCAAAAAAAAACCCTCTTCTCTCCAGGCAGAGGACAGCTTCATTGTCTTCCCTAATTCAAAACAAAACAAAATTTATAAATTTCGCCTAAGTCCACTACATTACATTAGTAGATTTATCGATGAAAATGCTACATTGTGTGGCTGCCAGACACACCCATGGCATAACTACGTAAATACCATTTTTGTTGTTTTTCTGTTTTCAAGACATGTTCTCACTATGTTTCCCAAGACCACCTTAACTTATTGTGTAACTCGAATAATCTAAAGCCATCTTTCTATCACAGCCTCCTGGAATGCTGAGATGAATATAGCAGCTATGTTCTAACCCTAGGCTAACGTTTAATATAGATATAAACGCTAAACAAATGACAAAAACTTAATCGGAGAGCGATTTGTACCATATTTTGTAATAACACGAAATATTTCTCACATAACAGCAGTCCATTTATAGATCTAGTAATCCAGAAAAAAAAAAATCACCTGCTGAAATATAGTAACAACATTTGATTGAGCACACASGCTGATCCATTTTTAGGCTACTTCTAAAATGCTAGCTTAGCAAACCCTCAGATAAATAAGTCACATCAGTCCTTTACAGAAAATGGTTAGCAAAATAGACCATTTTTAATGCTCATGGTAGACTTGTCAACATCCGCACCCAACTGAATGTCTTGCAGGGACTTTATCAATAAGTGAGTGCACGGGTGGCATCAGGCCTATACTAGTTCACATTTAAATGATCACATTTTAAAGACTCATGACGGGAAGGACAGGATTACGAAACCATAAACAGTCACCATAGCACATCCACCACTCTGAAGGGAAAGTATAGACACCACGTTCGGAAGCTGTCATTTGTACCAAGTTTTRGAACCCGTATAAACCCCCACCCCAAATCCATCCGTGGGGCGAGSGAGGCTGAGTCATTCCAAGGAGTAACTTTACACCGATGCTTGCACTCCGGGGTCGGGACAAAGGCATCACCTCCAGGTTCCTCCCCTTGGGCACTCCGGCCCCGGCCCAAACCCTCTCCGGTTTCCCGAGCCCGACACTTCAGTGCGCCAAGCCCCCGAAGACCGAGGCCGCGCGCGATTCAGGCCTCCGGTGAGCACCGACGCCCCGCCGCTCCCGCGATCCTGTCAGCAGCCAGCGGGCCTCACGGTCCCCGTAGGGCTGGCGCGGCGACCCTCGGAGCCGGCGCCGGCAGACGCTCCGGCGAGCCCGGCAGGTGCCGACCGGCCCGGCCAAGCCCGCCGCCAGATGGGAGCAGGGGCGGCACTTACCCGGCAGCGCCTCCTCCGTCCGCGGCAGCGACACAGCCGGCGGCCCCCCGCACCATCTTCTGCCGCCGCCCTGGCCTCGGCGGCGGCTACGAACCGCCCCTGCGGCGCCGCCAACCGACACAGCCGTCGGCGCCCGGCCGCCGAGGACCCGGAGAGGCCCGGAGGTCCGGCGGGATGGGAGTCGGGCGCAGCCGCTGCTCCGGCCCCTCGGCTCCGCGCGGGGACCCGAGTCCGCGGGCCGAGGCACTGGGAGCTTGGCAGGGCTGGGTCGCGGCCGCCGTGGGGTTTGTTATTGTCGACTCGGCCTTTCCGCCGCAGAGCACGCCGGGAAACAGCCGGCCGGGGGAGGGGCGACCCAGGTGTCTGCGCAGATCCGGAAGTCGCCGGGCTGCCCGGACGGGCGCGGCTCGGCCGGCCGGCCGGCGGAGTCCCTGACTGGCAGCTTGTCCGTCCTTCCCTGACCCTGGAAGGTATTTCGGTGCTCGCCGTGGACTGCCCCAAGGTGAGCGTGACCTTCTCGCCGCGGCAGGCCGACCCCGCCAAACCTGGAGCAGCCCCAGCAGGGGAACCCGATGCTGACGAGGGAGCACCGGCACCGCCCTGGGGCCCTCGTCGGCTGCCCCGAGGTCAGCCGACTGTCCCCTGGGCCACTCACGCGGCGACCGCCGGGGTGGCAGGCCACTCGGAAAGTATGCCTGGCATCTTTGCAAGGGTGGGGCGGCACGAAGTCAGATCAGGTAAGTAAAGAGCACGTCCAGAAGAGAAGAACCGACGCACAGTGGACTGGACTGTAGCAGCAGAGCGGCGCGACCTTACAATGCTGAGGTCGCCAGTAGGTCAACAGCATCAAGATTAGAGAAGAACGGCAGCTGGGGAGAATACTGCATTTGTATTCGGGCTTAGGCAAGGACTTGAAGCTACAAAACTTGAGTATTACAATCTGATGAGCAGATGTTACACGCAGACTAATCAATTATGTGACATAAACACGTATTAAATTACTATTTCCAGGAATATCTGATAGAGGTAAAAGTTTAGGAATGGTCTCTCTAAGCCAACGGTGAGTGGTTCCCGACAAAGCGAGACATAGGGGCATTAAACTGATTGAGATCTGCAGTTCTTTATKGTGATGTACACTGGAAAAGCATTTCAAAATTGTTTGGAGAGGAGCTTGTTCTTTATCTCCTTTGTATCTTTATTTTTAACTTTGTACTTCTGCCATATCTCGGAAAAATCTTGTCTTCACACTGTTAAACATACTGAGTATTTTTAAAACTGGAATTTTAGGACCTTACACCAGCAAATAAAGCCAAAGTAGAAAAAAAAAAAAAAAATTACACCAGCAAATAAAGCCAAAGTAGAAAAAAAAAAAAAAACCCAAAAACACGCAATTGTTGCTCACCAGGAAAGTAATGAATTGGCAAGACTACAGAAAAGAAAAATTGTTAGTATATTAACACATATAAGCTATGTTGCACTCTAGCTAGAGCTATAAAAAACAAAGATGACCGGATGGTGGGGGTGGTAGCACATACCTTTAATCCCTTCACTCAAAGGCTGAGGCCTGGTCTACCGAGGAGTGAGCTCCAGGAAAGACAAGGCTACACAGGAAAAGGGAAATCGGGGCTGGTGAGATGGCCCAGAGGGTAAGGTTATCTACTGACTACCTCAGTTTCATCCTAGGACTGACATCCTGGGAGGAGACAACCACTCCTTGAAGTTCACACACACTAAAAGCACTGAAGAGCTGTGTTTCCTCACAGTTAGTGCCATTGATCAGCAGAGATGCACGAGTCAAGTTTCAAATGTTAAAGCACCACATGTCATGWTGTTCTTGTCCCTGACTTCTTTGGGAAACTGWTTCTATAAATGTCTGTTACTTTATATTCTGAAATGAATGTTTAGTGTTTATATGCATCACAAATTATTTACTAACACTAAAGTGAAAATGTTATATGAATTCTGCTAAATAACGTAGGAGACAAATGTATCCATAAGTTCTGTCATAAGCTATTTTCCCCTCATTCTCTTGAGCATTCTACACTCCATAATAAACAAGAATTCCTCCTGCAACATCATGTGAAGGATTGTAATTCAGTTTCATTTTTGGCTTCTGGGCTTTTCTCRAAAMTGCAGATTTACAAGGACCTTAGAATTATCTTTCATGGGGAGTGCTAAAACTTCATTTAAACTTACTAATGCCTGGGCCATTCCACGTCCCCCCTTCCTGTGTTATCTCTTTCCTGTTGCTTATAAACCCCTCCATTTAYTATATTCTTTTCCCAATTCTCAATTAGAATATACTGTGGRTGATGAAAAGATTAKGTTCTGTATAAGATAAGACTACTTATTCTTGGCTTCCACTAAATTTTTGATTTAATATCTGTCAATGTTTCAGTGACTTTTCAGGGAAGAATAATTNGTATAACATATCTTGTCTGGATTGGGATTAGGTACCAACTCATCTCACACTAAGATACTTGATTAAATTTTCCTCTTCCTATGAATTTTTAAATTGGATGAATTTTTTAAATTCATAGGATTCTGGAGAGAATTACACAAATTAAGGCATTTATAGAATTCAATAAATTCTGTAAGTATTAAATGTTAATATTTAATATCATTAATAACTAAATTTTAATATTTAAGGTGAAGCAAGTTTCTATGAAAAAGTCTTGCCCTCAGATGTCTCAAAGGCCACAAGTAGGAAGTAATATAGGGGCCACTCAAAACTGCAAGGATAGCGGAGCATTTGGGAAGAAGAGGCAGGGAGATTAGTTTAAGGATGTCCTTAGCTACACAGACATTTAAAGACAAGGCTATGATAACGCCACAGACATTTAAAGACAAGGCTATGATAACACCACAGACATTTAAAGACAAGGCTGTGATAACGCCTGTTATATGCTGCCAAACAAAACTGCAGTAAGTCTCCACGGCACCTCTTACAAACCGCCTTAAGGAAACTGGGAGACAGCTAGATTTTTTCAGCTCTGCCTAATTTGAAATTCCACTCAGAACACATGTTGGCTTTCTTAAACTTAGTGCTATTGCCCTAATTTAAGGTAATGTTCAACAGCAGTCACTTAAAAGTATAAATTGATCAGTTACGTTTATATTTTTGGCTGATTTGTACTCAATACATATCAGTATTAAGTACTGAGACAAATTAAGTCTGTTAAGAGTTAAAATACTGGTTGAAATTTTGCTTTTAAAATTGTAACTAGAAGGACAAAGAGCTGGGTCAATGGTTAAGAGGACTTAATGCTCTTGCAGAAGACCATTTGGTTTCTAACACTGACCTGGTCACTCACAAATATCCCTAACTCCAGTTCCAGGGCATGCGACACCAATCTGACCTTCTTAGGCAGCGGACATGCATATAATGCAGACAAAACCCTTGTAAATATAAAATACCTTTTAAGAGATTAAAACTCAATTGTCAGGTACTCTCTTTTTTTTTCTTCTTTTTCTTTTTTTCTTTTTTTTGGATTTGGTTTTTTTCGAGACAGGGTTTTTCTCTGTATAACCCTGGCTGTCCTGGATGGAACTCACTCTGTAGACCAGGCTGGTCTCAAACTCAGAAATTCGCCTGCCTCTGCCTCTGCCTCTGCCTCTGCCTCCCAGAGTGCTGGGATTACAGGCGTGCGTCACCGCCGCCCGGCTGTCAGGTACTCTTGAGAATGCTGGGGGCACTGCTCATGAGAAGGATCTTCTTTGTTTTCAGTACTGTTTGTAGTACTGTATATAGCTGTTCTATGTAGTTGGYGTTTATAGGTGTGACTAATGATAATGATAGTTAACTTGAGTGTCTTCAAGGATAGTAATGAGCCGGGCAGTGGTGGCRCACGCCTTTAATCCCAGCACTTGGGAGGCAGAGGCAGGCAGCTTTCTGAGTTTGAGGCCAGCCTGGTCTACAGAGTGAGTTCCAGGACAGCCAGGGCTACACAGAGAAACCCTGTCTTGAAAAACCAAANGAAGAAGCCCATCTCACCTGCACCCTGACGTTAGCCACAGGAGGCCCATGTGGACAGCTGATGCTCACAACCAAGGTAACAAAACAGCCTCGTCTGAAGTGACCRTGCTTGCCATGGTGCTTCTGGGAGTGGCCGAAGGAAACATGAACGTTTTCCAAACCCTTGTGGTTTCCCTCCACCGGGCCATAAAAAGTGATCAAGGCTGGGCTTCTCCAGGGGTGYTCTGGCCCCTAATGTCCTGGTCTCGAATCCAGAGCCCCAACCACTGCCTGACAGCATTCTATGGCATTCTGGGGTCTCTCCTAGAACAGGCTCCCTCKGATCCTGTGTTTTTGCTGAGAGGCRGGRCTGAATTTCCATTCCAATCTGTTTACAATGARCCCAACAACCACTAAGGCACTGTGAGAGGGAAAGGAAGAACCATCCTCCAGCCTCCGCCTTGTTTCTGTTTGCACCAGCGTTGCAGCTGAGTGTACGCCTCTTTAAAAAGTCTATTTGCATTCTCTTATYGAGCGATCATTCCCTGGAACATCATAAAACAAACATTCATTTGGGCTCTGATCGGTGTGCTGCCCTCAGCCATGCTGTGGGTCTTTCCATTCTGGGATCAGGTCTGAAGACAGTCAGACCAGAACCAAGTGGTTCTGGAGCAAGCAAGGCCTCTGTCCTCCATGTAGAGCATCTCTGTGCATCAGGAAAGGAGAAAGCCAGGATGGATGGAGTCGGCCCCAGGTACAGACACACCTGCCGACAGACAAGGGCCAAATCCATCACATGGCCAGATTGTATGTCACACTGCTTTAAAAACAAAATAAAACAAAAACAAGAAAAACAAAGAAAACAAAAAACAAACACCCCCCYCCAAACCAAAAATACCCAACCAGCCTCTATGTCCAAAACGGTCAACCCAGACACCACCTTTGATCCCACCTGCTCTCCTAAGCCACAGGGTAGTTAGTACTCAGCACCCAAAATCAAGAGCCACTTCAAGAAACACGTGTAGAACTGAGAAGCCCAGGGCTTGCCCGGGCATCTGTTTCCTCATCTTTAAATACAACATGAGATGGCCAGCTTAGCCTAATTTTTTTCAGGTTCTCCCTAACAGGTCCTAGCCTACTAATGATATATCAACAGCACCAATCTGGGGACTGGAGCCACACACCCCCAACATCCAAGAGTCCTTGACTTATCACACTGGCAGCTTTGAGTGAATAACATGGGTGAGTTCCAAGTAGACCAGGTTCAGCACAGGCTTAGGTCACCTTCATGTGGACCCAAGGTTCATCCTAGAAGATGCTCACATGCCGAGCTATTCAAATACTAAGAGGTGACAGCATATACCAACCATCCCAGAAGGAGACACCTGACCCTAGCCTGTCCTGAGGTCAGATGGTACAAGCCTGAGGTAATGCCCATCCAGCAGAGAGGCTGCAGGCTCCAGGAAGTGCCAAGGCAAGTCACAAGGGCAGGCATGAGGCTCGGCATCTCTGGCCCCACTGGGGATAAGATGTCACATGTGCACCAGGCGTGGAGCCTGGTGGCACCAATGAGTAGTACCTCTAAATGAGTCCCTCAGGCTCCACCCAAGAGACTGAACAGAGGTTGCCATGCACACTTGTCTAGCTCTCTATCCTGGAGTCATTTCAAATGCTGAGAGAAAATACCCTGACAGAAAACAACTTTGGGGAGAAAGAAATTTATTCTGGGTTACAGTCTATCATTTGTGGAWACTGGACCAGAAACTTAAAGCCGGTAATGATGATAAAGAACAGAGAGAAGTGACTGCACGCATGTCACTTTGTAGCACAAGGTTCATTTCTCCATTCCTGTACAGTTCAGGACTCCCTGCCTAGGGAATGGTGTCACCCACAGTGGGCTGGGTCTTCCCACATCAGTTGGCTTAAGACAATCCCCCATAGACACGNTAGTAATGAATCTGGAGAGCTAGTAACTAACACTGTCAATGCTGCAGAACATGAAAGAAAGTATATCACCCTTGGTGTTCTAAAAGATTTGAATCAAAGACAAGGGTTTGTTCAAATTTGAAAGGGATAGTATCCCAAAGATTATAAAACATTAGTTCTTATATTAATTATCTCAAAATWTACCAAAGTATCCAGAAGTAGAGCCAATACTTGGTGGAATATTTTCAATGATAAATTAGTCAATCATGTAGACAGAACTGACTCCTGATGTCAAGTGGGAGTTGGGCTTTTAACTTACATACATTACAATATTTTTTTCACTGAGATGGAGGGTGTAGTTCAGTAATACAGTGGGTGCTAGCAAGGTCTTGAATTTAGTCTCTACTACCTAAATTCATAAAACAGCTAGATGTAATAATGCATACTTCTAATCTTAGCACATAGAAGCTAAGGTAGGACAACTGAGGCCACCCTGTCTAAATAACACTATGACCAAATACACACAAATCTCAATATCAAAGAAACATCCTAAGGGAAAAAATACCTGTTGCTTCTGAGGCAGTAATATTTTCTATTCTTTATTCTCTCGATTCTAGTATTGTCCCACCATTGATTTTTATCATTATCTAATAGCTTGAAAGACCATTTGATTCAGTGACAGGAGCCAGATCTTTAGACCCATACTATTTTGATTTCATATTTTTAGTAGTGCTTGTTATTGTTTATTTTTAAAATAGAATTTTTATTGAAAATTCTGAAATGTTCTTAGATTTGTGTCTCTTGGATTTTACATTACAGTTCTACTTAGCTGTCTTAACTATTCCAGATTTCATCATTTTCCCCTCAGCTTTGCAGATGAGGGATTGATTCATGAAGACTAAGCTACTGAATCAGTACACTTCCTTGTAATTAGTGTTCCTTAGCTGGAGTTTAAAACCAGGCCATAACCATAGTACACAATGCTGCCCCTTACTTTGGTATCAATTCAAATTAAGGTTTAAAAAGGGTATGAACTTGAAAGTTTCTCAATGATAGAACTATTCTGTGGGCATAGGGCAGGGAATAGCTCAGTTAATTCACAGGCCATCCTGTGGATGCTATGATCTTTTACAATGTATTTTATTCTATTTGTTTGGGTATTCTATCTGCGTGTCTGACCATGTACCATGTGCATGCCTCATGCTTAGAGACCAGAAGAGGGTGCGGGATCCTCTGGCATCGGATTACAGAACGCTGTGAGTGCTGGGACCTGAACATGCTCTTTGGAGGAGCAGCCAGTGCTTTAGATGGTTGAGTCTAGAGCCCACTCTAGCCCCACATTTTAGGATTTTTGACATCTCTGGCTTCCATCACCTGATACCAGTGATACTCCTAGCCATAACTGTTTGGTTTCAGACAAGGACAAGGGGCGGAGGCACATATTTCAYATACAAAGTTGACCTGGCTTCCAGGTTCTCCCAGCATCCCTCAGTCCCTACCTGACATTCCCTGTCCCCAACCATGAACTTCCCCGCCTAGGGGCTGGGCTGTTCTTCCCCATATAATCTAGACATTTTGTACCACCCTCTCTGGATGTGCTCTTTCTCTTCCCCCTCCCCTCCGCCTTCCCAAAGACTATAAATCTGCCTATGTATACATTGCCTGGAATCGGCTCTTTCGCTGGTGGAAAAAGTAACAGCAATACCGACTTAAAAA
>BDUI01002219.1:128845-139921 GCA_002335545.1 Apodemus speciosus | reverse complement strand
TTCCAAGGACTCACATAAAGCCTAAATAAATTTGGTCCAGAAATGGATGCATTATAAATTGAGGACAGTTGCACTGTGGCAGTAACTAGAGGCTGTGGCTCAGAGGCAGAACTGATATTTAGATGGCGTTTACATGTCCAGTGGCATTTGTCATTATGCATGCCACCACGTTAGATATTAATATTGCCTAGGAAAACATTGTTGAATGGAATTTGAAGAGATCCTGGGGCTTTCTGCTAAATTGCCCGTAAGTCATGTAGGATTGATAGGGCTGGTCTATTTTTGTTCTCATATTCYCTGTAAATGCTATCCAAGGAGAGTCCAGAGTTTCTTAGCMATACACAGATGCTGTGGCACAAGYAGACATGCACYACTGGACACTCCRGAACCAGAAAAGTGTGTGGCTCTGGATTCCAATTTACTGAGCTACTTGTCTTCTCTCTGTGACTGTTCCTTCTTTTYAGCCTTTCAAACCAATACTTGCAAGAGCTTAAATTTCTTATAATCATGGGTTTTAGGAGAAGTGATTGTTGTATGACTTATTTGCATACATCTAACTTAAACYGTATGCCAGGCTTGAATCTACAGTGACTCATGTCTGTCTTAATTAGACTGGGGACTTTTTGAGTCAGAGACAGTATTTTCATTGAATTGTAACTTCTTAGCATGTATTTTCATACAGTGATGAGTATTATTGAAATTTTCTTTAGAAATGTAATGCCTCATATTTTCCAAGGAAGTAAATACTAAGAAATGCTGAAAGTTAGTTCATATAAGACACRCCCATTKATAAATTGAGCAGCTCAAGGGTCTAACTTCAGGCCTAGGACTATTCTTATCATAGTCTCTTTTGMTGGGAAAGATGATATTACACATTAGATTCCAGCATACTACTTCACAGCTTGCTACTGATACCCAAGTTCTGTCTTCTTGCTATAGGATTCAAATGGAAGCTATAGTGTAGAGGAATTTTAATCCAGCAATATGGTTGCTCTGATCAYRTTCAAAGACTTTTAAGGTMTTCGTGATCTGCTTCCATTTAGATATGCCCTTAGTACACACCTTTATTTCCTCTGAATAGAATCCTTAGTACAGACTTTTAATACCAAAMAAATTAKGTCCAACTGACARAGTTGGACAGACAACAGTTGGGCRGACAAAGTGATGAATCATAGAAAGATTTGACARAATGAGTCAAAGACAGGATAAACCCAACTCTCAGGAGGAAAGCTATTTAAGATCAKCACAGGGAGAGAAAGAGAGGTCAGATCATAAGTCAGTTGGGAGTTAAGTCTATTGGAAGATAGTGCAGTGCAGTGYWGTGCAGTGAAGKTGAGTYCATCCATGAGTTAGAGGAGTTTCATGCAAAGAAGAGTGGAGCAGAGCAGTTRAGTTCAGARCAGTTGAGTTTGTGGAGTTCAGAGGCAGTCTTTCCAGTCAGAGCAATTCTATCAGAAGGTAAGAGAAGCCTATTTGAATTATTCAGCTTGGAGAGGAGTTTGAGCTGGGATAATTAAGTTGAACCAGCCAGCCAGAGTTCAAAAAGAGATAGAAGGGGTAAGTTTATTCAACAGTAAGTCAGAGGCTGAAACATTCTAAGCTTAGGTTAGCAGACAGAGGCTGAAAACAAGCCTTCAAAGTCCAGGCTTGCAGAAGATTTGATTATATRGAGGYTAGAAGCTTCCAGGTTGAGGCCTAGAGATAGAGACATAAATGCTCTGTGCTCAGTGTGTTCACACAGCTTGTGTATGGCTCTCATCTCATCATTTCATCTGAGGAAATTCAGAGACCTTTATGCACGCACGCGCGTGCACGCGCACACACACACACACACACACTCCTTAGGTTTGTTTTGTCTGTAGCAGAACTAATAACTTGTATAGTTTCAAAATGAGTTTAGGTTAAGCTTTGAAATATTCCCCCAGGTTGGTTTGTTTGAGAGAGGGAATTCTCAGTGTAAAACRTAACAGAGAAATGCTATATGAATAATCATAAAATATTATGGATATGTTCATGATTCGTAGTCATAATAAAATGTATACTTGTAGTCATTTAAAGAAAGGCTGTACTGGAGAGGAGTTCAACAATGAAGGTTAATATTACTGATAATGTAGCCCACTTATAATGCTAAGAGATGATCATGCGGAGGCATTTGATGCTTAGCTCATGGTTTTGTTTACAGTAATTTGGTGCATATGTGATTAGATCTGGAACATACACATCATTATTTATGAATGTATATCCAGTCACAAATGAGCCAAAATATTGGTACACATAAATACAAATAAATTTGAAATAGATCTATGAATGTGAGTTATTTGAATAATATCTTTAATTGCCTATGGTATCTGTATAGCACAGACAATGGTGCTGAATCACATTTGAGGATTTCTGCCTTCCTTTCTGAATATCATGTTTTCTAAGAAATGTGTATRTATGCATATATTTTCATCCTTGCCAGGAGAAAAGTCATAATGAGAAAAGATAAATCTGTAAGTATTTTTAAATATTGAGCATCTCATGAATYGAGGTAATGCATAATTCTAGGAGAAAGTATTAAGAAGCATGGTTTGTCACCTGCTGGATTCCTGTTATTTTATTACAATGAAAGGAAATAGGAAATGAGGAAAACTGAACCCACTACTCCTAAAATGCTGTGGTGATGGGAACAAGGATATTTGGCCAAAGCACAGAGTAACATGCTGCTGGGATCCCAGCCTCAGGACATCTAGATACATTGAGGGAATGTTCTGTAAAAGTTTCGAGCAGGCATGATGTCATGCTGGTAGCAGTTTCCTGCACCTACAGGGAAGCAGAGTMTCAGGAGCAAGGGATGCCCTAGATTTTAAGGATCCAGAGGCTGTAAATGCCTAGTCAGTAGTAGCACATTCCCTTTCCCATTCTGTCATGCCCCATGYTAGTCTCTGTAATTAGATTTCATCCATTGAAGAATATAGTAGAGAACTGRGGATATGAGTCAGGTGTAGTAGCTTGTAATCTCAGTTCTGGGGAGACAAGGACAGGTAGATCAGTGGGGCTCAWTGGCTAACCAGCCCAGAAAAATTAGRTTGTGCCTGACAATGAGAGGCTGTCTCAAAAACARGATAGACACTACCTGAGGAATAACACCCAAAGTTGTTCTCTGGTCTTCACATCCATGTGCATCCATATGTGGCAGGATTTTCCCTGTCCAATTACATTAAAACATTAGTGTAGCAGGAGGCCTATGATTGGACAGAGAAAAGGGAGGTGGAGGTAAGAGTTGTACAAACCCATCCATGAATAAAGGAATGTAGAGGAATGGTTTTAACTCAAGCACAGGTTTGATACTTACAATGTTTGGGATGCTCTGTGAACAAAAACAGATATGTACCATTTTKATCAAAGTCATTAACTATTGTGTGATGATGCTTTAGGTAAGTTTGGGTGATGAAGAATAGGGTGTTTTGATGATGTTACTGGGATAAAGGACCTTGAGATCACCACTGTATATGTTGACATATTGAGAACAAAATGAGTATATGAATAGGGATAAAGTTGGGGCATCAAGGAGTGAGAAGATTATTGAGTCTATAAATTTACCACACAGGACACTCCTGCTTGCTCAAAACTCTAGGACTTGTGCAGTGATTCTCAGCCTGTGGGTCATGGCCCCAACAAGGGTCATAGAYACCCTGCATAGCAGGTATTTACATTAGGGTTCATATCAATAGTAAATTTACAGTTATGAAATAACAGAAAAATTATGGTTGGGGCTSATCACAACATGAGGAACTCTATTAAAGGGTCATAGAAATAGGAAGGTTGAGAAGCCCCGCTCTAGTGAGAAAGAGGCATCAATAAACATCTTGTTATGAAGCAAACCATAGTGATAATTAGACCTTGGTTCAAACAGTTTGTTTTGGTAAAGGAGGTAATTGAAGAAAGATTTTGTTTCTCCTTCTCAGGAGACTGGCAAACTGTTCAATGGGGATAAAGTATGTATTTCATTTAAAATAGGAGCATGAGATTATAAAGATATATTGAACAATAGATGTTGAGCCAAAGAGAGTTTTAGGCAATTCTTACCACCCAATTCTCTTGCTTCATCCTTGATCTAAAATAGTTGGAAGAATGTCAGCCAAGTGCACAGAGTCAGAGTGACCCCATTTGAGAKCATTCTACAGATATATTGCAATGCCTTTCTTCTCCAAATATTGCTTTCTGACTTCGTTTGTTTCCTATTGCTGTGATAAAGATCATGACCCAAAGCAACTTGACAAAGAATGGGTCCATCTCAACTTATAGTTACAATCCATCATAAAGGGGGGTCAGGGCAARAATTTAAGGTAGGAACCTGGAGACAGGAACTAAAGCAATAGCCATGGAGGAATGCTACTTACTAGTTTGCTCTCCATAGCCTGATATCCCGACTTTTGCATATACCCCAGAACCACCTTCCCAAGGGTAGGACCACCCACAGTTATCTGGGTCCTCCTACATCAATCACTAATCAAGAATATAGTCTATAGACTTCTCTACAGTYTGATGGAGGCATWTTCTCAGTTAAGGTATCAGACAGGCTCAACATCAGGGTTCCACATGA
This sequence comes from Apodemus speciosus, assembly GCA_002335545.1. Lineage (NCBI taxonomy): Eukaryota > Metazoa > Chordata > Mammalia > Rodentia > Muridae > Apodemus > Apodemus speciosus. The sequence goes on along the minus strand of BDUI01002219.1, from coordinate 135,336 downwards.
CTGCTAGACTTAGATGATTCTCCTTGTTCTTATTTCTTCCACTGCCAGGGAATATAAACACATGCTCTCGGTTTATAATCAACCAGTTTTGCTTTCACTGAGGCAGAGCACACACTCCAAGGGAAGGTAGAAAGCCTTGAATCTGGGTGGTTCAATTTAGTGATAAAAAGGTGGAGGTCTGAGGTACTTAGAACTATGTCACCATGCCAGGGTCTCRAATCTAATTCCAGGTTTTTGTGGATGACTCTGCCTCCTAGCCTATCCTTGCTGGTGTCCATATTAGTTGGCCAAGTTCTTAACTGCCTGCTKCTGGTATTCCTGACCTAGCTTGCTCAGTTTTGTAAGTCTCTGTTTGATTTAGTTGGTAAAGGTGGGGGTGGAGATGGGGTGGAGTCAAATGAYGATTTTTCTGGGTTTGCTCATTTATTGTTTGTCATGCTACTTGAAAAACTGGATGGAACTGTTWGTGAATTAAGTTTCATGGTGAACAATAGATGAGGTGCCATAGTAGAGTAAGAGACTCAACAATATACGAAAAGATCATATTAAATAGAATACATCATATGTCCTTCTTTTCAGAAAGTGAATTTCTATTTATGTTTTTCCCATGGAGTTTATTGCAATATCTGAGCTTGATACCATTGTAATGAAATAAGACCAAAGAAGCAAATCTTTACAAATTACATTTTAAAAGAAAAAAGCTCATGACATTTTAATAAAYGCGGTAGAGWTGTTGAAAGGCAGCATTTGGGACTCTCTGGATCTGTATTTTATTCCRTTTTAGAAACTTTACAGTTTATATTTAAAGAGAGCAATGAAATCACTCTTTTACCCTGGATTCCTCTGGGTACCCAGAAGGCACAAAACCTCTGAGGACTTTKCCATTTTGTTCCATTTCATGCAGGGGACTAGAGGCTCAGTTTCATCTTAGTGTGTTCTTAGGTRGTTTAATGATTAAAGCATTTGGTTTATCAACTTGATCCAATGCAGAATCACCTGGGAAAAGAGTGTTTATGAAGCATTGTCTAGACTAGATTGACTTGCAGGTATGCCTGTGAAAAATTATTTGTCTGGTTAATTACATGAGAGGGTTACCCACTGTGAGCAGCACCATTTCCTAGGCTTGGGTTTTTGAACTGTGTAAAGGCAGAGCGAAGAGCTTAGACTAACCCCATGWGCATTCTTTTCTCTATGCTCTTTACTATGGGTATATATAAGTGGCTGCTTCAAATTCCTTCTACATTGACTACCAGCAATGATAGACTATAACCTGGAATTATGAACCAAATAAATTCTTCCTTCCTGCCTTAAGTTGCTTTAGTAAGGATATTTGTATCAGTGGGAAATAAAACCACAAATGGCAAAGAAGTAAGGTCTTAAAATCATGGTTTGTTTATTTATTTGTATAGTGTCTTAACTCTGTCTTTAGACATTGTGTAAGAGCCTTATATGATTCTATCAAGTTAACCAGAAACAGAGCACAATAACACTATTTCTTTTCTTCAGATGGTACCTTGGGTTCTAAAGGATTTCAGGGATGGAACTGAATGTTATTATTTTTTTTGAGAAATTGTAATTATGTCTTGTTTAAAGTTTAGCTAATCTTTTAAGAACATCACGCCACCATTTAATGAAAGGCTTTTAAAATCAAAGTCCCAAGGCTAGGTCTTAGAATGTATCTATAAACTAATGCCAGTACAATTTCTTATTTAGAATTATGGGCATATGCTATTCCAATGTGCTGTAAGAATGTGGTCTAGAAATGAGAGGTTGGTTATTTAGTAGGAGCCAGTCACTCTGACAGCCTGACTGCCATGGAGAGTGTCTTTGGAGGGTAGAACATAAGTTTGTCAGTATAAAAGAGTAGTCAACCTTTTGATATAATATTAGTCAACCCTAATATGCCAGATTTTCCATGAAATTACAGTTACTACTTTTGTTTTTTTTTCATGATCCACTTATTGGCCTTTATCTTCTTGACACATATTGAATTTCTTTCCTCACATATGATCTCTCTAGTTGCATGCATTACATAATCAGCTAAAGCCATCACAAATATTAAACATAATTTTAAGTGATAAATTACAAAAGGACATTTAAAAATGTGTTTGCAATATGTGTTCAGGTGTCTACATATGTGCYTTATATAATTAATAGATTTTTTTAAATCTACATTCTGGTTAAGTGTTTGGGTTTTTATGGTACCTGAGTCTATTCTTCATGCCTGGAGATTCTTTGCAGCTGAAAATTTTCCTAGAACTCCCAAGATCATCCAAGGCAATGGAACAGAAAGATCTGTTCAGGCTATACCTTAAACTTCCCAGTTTCCATTGTCACCCCTTCTTTAGGAAACCCCTCCTTCTATTCATGGGAAAGGACCCTGTTTTCAGAGAACTACAGAAGACCTTAACTTCATGATGAAGGTTGGACTAGTCCAGCACATTAGGRTTTTAGAATCACTGTGCACAGTTGCTAAGAGCAGATTCAAACCAAAATGAGCAGCTGGCTGGAGTTTACAGTTTAGAAGCTCTGTCTGTCATCTCAAAGCCTTCATTTTCCTAACAGTAAAAGAAGAGAAAAGCGATGTTGTTGAGAACATATTAAGCCAATTGGYGTAGATGAGTATCTAAGATGAAGGGTGATTTTTCTCTTTGGTGATATTACTGCCCTAACAAAATAGATATCCGCCCCCCTCCCCGAAAAACCTCAGCTTTTCTCTAATTTCTGTCTTCCATATACATGTGGTAACCCACCTGCTGAAATGCCTGCCTAAGGACTTGGTATTTGCAAAGCCTTCCCCTGGATTAGCAGATCAGAAGCCTACACTCTACCCAAGTACCAAGCAGGGAGGCTATCAACATTCTTCCATACTATTTATCATTTTTCTTAAATGATTTTAGAATTTTCTGTTTAATTGTTCAAAGTTTAGGAGTCAGTGAAATATTTAGCTGTAGATTCCCTAGGAGACAGTCATTTATTGTTTTCTCCCTTGAGAAACTTAGGAATTTGGACATAGAAAGCTTACATTATTTTAATCTCTGACATTGATACATCAGTAAATTAGATTTTGGCTTATATTTTCATTAAATTCTTTGCTAATACTGGACAACGTGCAGCCATTTTTTAGCTTAATGAATTTTATTTTTCCACACTGACAACTTTAATGAAAACACCCGACTAACAGATGCACCTCTCTTTGAAAAGTAAAAGACGGATCANTTTTAGAATCACTGTGCACAGTTGCTAAGAGCAGATTCAAACCAAAATGAGCAGCTGGCTGGAGTTTACAGTTTAGAAGCTCTGTCTGTCATCTCAAAGCCTTCATTTTCCTAACAGTAAAAGAAGAGAAAAGCGATGTTGTTGAGAACATATTAAGCCAATTGGTGTAGATGAGTATCTAAGATGAAGGGTGATTTTTCTCTTTGGTGATATTATTGCCCTAACAAAATACATATCCGCCCCCCTCCCCGAAAAACCCCAGCTTTTCTCTAATTTCTGTCTTCCATATACATGTGGTAACCCACCTGCTGAAATGCCTGCCTAAGGACTTGGTATTTGCAAAGCCTTCCCCTGGATTAGCAGATCAGAAGCCTACACTCTACCCAAGTACCAAGCAGGGAGGCTATCAACATTCTTCCATACTATTTATCATTTTTCTTAAATGATTTTAGAATTTTCTGTTTAATTGTTCAAAGTTTAGGAGTCAGTGAAATATTTAGCTGTAGATTCCCTAGGAGACAGTCATTTATTGTTTTCTCCCTTGAGAAACTTAGGAATTTGGACATAGAAAGCTTACATTATTTTAATCTCTGACATTGATACATCAGTAAATTAGATTTTGGCTTATATTTTCATTAAATTCTTTGCTAATACTGGACAACGTGCAGCCATTTTTTAGCTTAATGAATTTTATTTTTCCACACTGACAACTTTAATGAAAACACCCGACTAACAGATGCACCTCTCTTTGAAAAGTAAAAGACGGATCAKGGATTTAATGATAATACTTTGGTAATAATTCTCAGCTATTGCAGTTTTAATATACTAGCCAYRTCATGTTAATTGATATTTTATATATTCTCTTTCTCATTATGAAGTTATTATTAGGTTCAAGTAAGCTTGGAATAATTTTCAAACACACACACACACATATGTGAAAGGGACAAGTTTGATYGTGTAGGGATGTCAAACCACAAACATGCTACTCTKACCTCCATGAAAGATGTAGCAATCAGTGATAGTGCTCTGTATCAGGAAGCATGTAAACCAACTTTCTGGGATTTTCTTCCATGCCTTATTGACAGCTGGCTGCAGAGGAACATCCCACATCATTAAAGAGGAGAAGAGCGTAGATTGCAGTAAATGTCAAGGTTTTTAGTGTCTTTTTTCCCTTCAGATATAAAATGTAATTACAGTTCTGAATCTTCTACTTTAATTAATTCTTTCATCTGATGGAATGGCAGTGTTATCCCCTGCCCCTTTAAGAACCACATGGTCACAACCTACCAGCGCTCACTGCCTGCTCTTGTACAGATGCAACTCCAAGTCCTTAGCAATYACACCTATTCAGAAGGAAAGCATGACAGGTGTAATTGTGTCTTTCTTGGTATCATATTTTCCAACATTGCCTTGTGGCTATCAGAAAGCTTATATTCTAAAGAACTATCTTTTCTTTTTTTCCATTGCTGCAAAGAGCCACCATGGTCAATGGAACTTATAAAAGAAATCAGTTAACTGGGGGCTTGCAGATAGTTCCAGAGGGTGAGTCCATGATCATCATGGCAAGAAACATAAAAGCATGCAGATAGGCATGACTGGAGCAGCACCTGAGAGTTCACATCTGACCCCACCTCCATCAACAAGGGCACACCTCCTAATCCTTCTCAAACAACTCCACCAACCAGACACCAAGCATTCAAATATATGTGCCTATTAGGGGATCTTTCTCATTCAAATCACAAGAACAAAAGTGAGTTATATTTCAATGACTCTACTCTACAGTTCAGACCTTGGAGAAAGTGTGTCCCTGTTTGTTAACTGACCTGATGCACAAAACTGTTTACATGTAGTAAATACAACATGATGTTATTTAGTACAGACAACAGTCCAATTTAAAGATTCCACACTCCTGAATTCAGACTACCACCAACTGTGAATATATACAATAATCACAAATATCTGAGAGGAACAATAAGAAAATGCATCTATACCAACATCTTCACACCCCTTCTCCTCAATATCCCATAAGCAACACAACATGATGCCTATTTCAATACCATCTTTTGTTGTGCAAGGTGTAGTAAGTCAATCGGAGATGCTTTAAAATAAAGCACACTAATATCAGATGAGCATAAATGCTCACCCATATTATTTCTATGAAATTGGAGCAAATGAAAATGTTGATGTCTGTGGTGATCCTGAAATGACCCATGTGTCCTTTACGTGCTGCAGATGTGACTACTCACGCATAGTGCAGAGTGATTAAGTATGGCTGGGAAACAATACACTTTGCCCAGTGGAGCTGCTGTAATTGTGGTCGAGAGACCACTTAACACTTAGCCTATGCTAATTATCAACAATAAAATATATTACTTGCTGCAGTCAAGCTATAAAACAAATTTCTTGAGCTTATGTCTTTTGTATTTCCTGACCACAAATGCCCTGACCTTTCCCACCAGTGTTCCTAGTACTTGACAATCATGATCTTAATCTCTTGTTCTGAGTTCAGATTTCTTAGATTCCACATCCGGATGACACCATGCAGCCCTTGTCTTTCTGTGCCAGGCTTATTTCATTCCACATCAGAATCATCCATGTGGCAGAGGACAAGATTTCAATCAGGAGCACCAATTAGATTCACCAGCAGGGGGCAGGCTTTAGCCATGAGAAAGGGTTAGGCTTACAATAATCTTCAGAGAGGCAAGCACACATCCACTCTGTGGGGGATATATATATATTAAGTTCTTAAAACGAACATGCATATAGGTCTTCTGTTATGTAGAGACCCCCAGATGCTGTCTTCATAATTCATTGATAGAACAGCCAGACTTCTTTTGTTGAAAAAGAAAGAAAAGAATTTTTATCTCAGGAAGGCAGCCTGCCACAATGCAGTGAACTGACTTTTGTATTGTGTCCAGCCTTCCGGGCTATGAGCCCATGGGAGATGTATGGCACCAGGCATGAGTGACATCTTGATGCCTACAAGTTTCAGTTTCACTGGTAAACTGGGAGGTGAAGTGTGGTATCTACCCCATGGTACTACAGAGATAACTCTAGAAGATGATGGCATGCTATCCATGAGCGAGCGAGCGAGAGAAAGAGAGAGAGAGAGAGAGAGAGAGAGAGAGAGAGAGAGAGAGAGAGAGAGAGAGAGAGAGATTAACTGAGTCTCAGCTACTGCTCCAGAACTATGCCTTCCTCAATAGATAGATAGATAGATAGATAGATAGATAGATAGATAGATAGATAGATAGATAGATAGATAGATAGAT
>BDUI01002219.1:106619-127650 GCA_002335545.1 Apodemus speciosus | reverse complement strand
ATGTTCATCTTGAGAACTTAAAAATATATCCCATGGGCTGGATATGTGCTTACATCTTTAAAGGATACTGTAAGCCTAACCCTTTCTCATGGCCAAGGCAGGATGAACTGAAACAGGTTCATCTGTAGAGAGATTGCACCCTGAGCCAGTGTGTATTGCTTGGGGGCGTGGAGATCTAAGTCAATGTATAGTTTGATGAGATAATCAGGGTGTCATGGTTAGAATAAGTACTGAGAAATCTTGTGAGGGACTATTTCCTCCTCCAGGACAGCGTATCAAGGAACTTTTAAATCAAACGGCTTGCTAAATGGGCTTTCACAGCACAACAACAGTTTAGCAAGGGAGCCCCACTAGTTACTAGGAAAAGTCAGCATGATTGCTCTATCTAATTCCCAAGACTCTATGGAATAATTATTTTAACGATTTATTTATTTTCATTTAATATGTATGAATATYTAATCTATGTATATAAAAGTGCAAGGAGTACATGCCTGGTGCCAATGGGGGCCAGAAGAGGGCATCAGCTCCAGTGCAACTGGAGCTACACACAGTTTGTGAATCACCATGTGCTGCTGGGAACTGAGCCTGGATTCTCTGGAAAAGCAACAGGGGCTCTTAGCAGTGGTGCCATCTCTCCGGCCCTGCAGGAAGTGTAAATCTAAAAATGTCACTCAGCCAAACAGTTTGGATTTTAGGGAGCTCCTTCTCCATCAGTAAGAAGCATTCTAATGGCCTAATGGCCTACTTTTCAAGGCACACAATTCTCATTCTCCAAGGACATAGAATGCACCTGAGTAGGGTAGAGTCTGCAGTGGCGATCATGTGTAATACTGGGATGTTTAAATCCACATAAAAGAAGAAACAGCCTCGCATCCATCTAATCCAGAACTCTTTGTCACCCCTGGTCAAAACTATACCTTCATTGTTAAAGGCAAGCTATAAGATGCCATATGAAAAAAGGGAAAAGAAAAATAAATCCTGAAGAACATGGTAGGAATTGCATCTCGGCAAACCTTCTTTGCTCTTGGGCACCCTAAGGTGGTGACGGGAGCTGCTGTCCCCGGAGGGATGTTGTCCATGGCTCGAAGACATGCTGTCAACTGCCATCAGCTGTGCACATGACGTGCTGAGGCGCTTTCTGAGTTGCCATGATTTCTGTGAAATCTTCTTGCAAAACACGCCCTTCTTCTCAATGTTAGATTCACACTAGGCCTTAACATTGTAGCTGTCATAGCATAGTCAGCGAGATTTGTGTGTGAGAGGCTTGTTAAACTGCATCAGCACTCAGTCGTGTCTTGGCAGTTATTTAGAAATAGTCTGATTCATTCTCTCTCTCTCTCTCTCTCTCTCTCTCTCTCTCTCTCTCTCTCTCTCTCTCTCCTCTCTCTTTTCTCTCTGCATGCATATGTGTCTAGGTTATGTGTGCTGTAAGTATATTTGCATGTTCATGTGTATGCTGGCTACAGGACAATGTTGTATTTCTCTATCACTGTCCACCTTATTTATTTTAGATAGAGCCTATCACTAAACCTGGAATTCATGGATTTTGCTAGACTGGTTGGTCAGTAAGCCCTAGGGATCCGCCTGTTTCTGCTTGCCCAATGCTGGGGTGTCAAACTCAGGTCCTCATGCTTGTGCAGCAAGCACGTTACTAACTGCACCATCTCCCCAGCCAGTCTCCGATCTYTTAAATGCTGAGATGGCTTTGCCTGTGTTCTGTTTCCTAGATGTATAGTCTTTTAGGTAAGAAAGCACAACTTTCCAGGAAGACGTTGTTAATGAGATAAGCTTTCTTCTTAGAGTCTGTTAATGAACTGGAGATGATTTATACTTATAAAGGCTAAGAAATACCTGTGCATTACAATCACAGGCATTGCAGCACAAGGTAAACAGATTTATTATATGCAGTACGACACATACAGGAAGTAGGAACCTTATTATTAGGAAGTCCCAGGTGCCTACTAAGGACTTGTGAGATTTTTCAAGATTATCAACCCGCCATACATATAACGCCTTTCTTTTCTTCTTTGTAGCCTGGGCTAATTTGAAAGCAATCGGCAACTATTATTTCACTAGTAAATCAGCGTGCATTTTAAAATATGTCATCGTTTAATGCTACTTTCTAAACAATTACTTCATAATCAGCAATGATTCTATAATCCCTGAATATTCATTTGAATCCCTAAATATTCATTTGAATACACAATTATTTCATAATCAGCAATGGTTCTATAATCCTTAAACAACCATCTAATGCTTACATATCCTAAATCTCATCATGATGGCTCCATCCCTCTTAATGAAATTTCAGATAATTTCTGTCATCTCCTCTCTAAGTGTACTTCTATCTTAAGATTTCCCCTTATCTCTTATTCATATCCTCCTCCAAACCTGTGTCTCTTTGTCTCTGTCTCTCATCTCTGTCTCTCCTGAAATGTTTTTTGAAGAACCTTGCCAAGCCATATGGTATATAAAATCCCCCATGTTCTGGGTTTTCACTAAACAGACTCCTACAGAGTTAACGTGTTATGTTAGCTAACTTTTCTGTGACTCAAGTAGTAGAGTCTTCCACTGGGTTGGACTCAACTTCAGTATTTTTCGACTATAATCAGTTAGCTCTGTGTTCTAATCAGAAGGCACATGATATCTGGCCACTTCTCCTTCTGGTGTCTCAGACAGCCATCAGGGATCAGAGTGGGCAGCTTTTCGTGCCAGTGTGTCCTCATAGCACCGACATCTGAACCTTTATAGTATAATCTCCTGGAAAAGACTGCAAGAAGCATCTGCTTTGGTGTCTGTATATTGAAAGCTTGCTCTGTTTGTAATCCTCCCAAGCCAGGTCATATGAGGCCAAAGCCACATTTTGTTTGAGTGACTATGTTAATGGTGTTATTTTTTTTTATTTTTTGCCTTTGGACATAAAAATTGTCAAAAAAATTTGAAGACCTCAGTGTTTTATTTTATTTTTTCCCCTTACCAAGAACTTGATCTTGTCTCTGGCTGTCCAGAGAACTGGAGAGACTCCAGGTGATGCTTCGTTATTCCCAGGCCTGCCTTGTGTTCTCCCACAAAGTCTTTCAAATACTTTGTGTTTTGTTTTAGACTTCAGTAAACTTCCCATGTATTGAAATGTCAATATCTCCTTCTTCTTTCAGAATTTCCATTTGTTAAGTTTCCTTTGCCTGGCTTCCAGAGCTGTCATTAACTATTTTCTATTCAAGTATTTTATTTAATTTCTTCTGAAGTACTATTATTTTTGTAAACTCTATCCTTTTCATTTCTGAATCAATGTTGCTTTTATTTATAATTCCTTTCTGAATTCTGCCAGTTTCTAGTCTTTCAATTTGAGTTTATTTATTATATTGTATTTTACTTTCATTTCTTAAAGAAATTTAKTCTGTATTTGAAATAATAGGTATAGTTTCATAAACCGCTTTTTTGTGAGCTTGTCTTTATGTTGTTTTTCGTGATATTACTATACCCTCTTATTTTCTGTTAATAACTTTGCATGTAATTTGAATGCATTCCTAGATCTGACTGTCTTATCTACCTGTCTATTTATTATCTATGTACATATCTATATATTTAAATTGAGCAAAATATATACATTTAAAACATATAATTATTTAATACACACACACACATCCTGGACTGAGGCATCAATTTCTCTTTTCCCTATTTCCCAGAGGTTTCGGCTAATGTGGGGCTAACTTGGCTCAAGTCTTTCCCTTGCTGGTTCCTCCTTCCAATCTCTATAAATTCAGATACTGCAGTCTTGTAGCTGCCCTTTATATGTTGCTTTTGTAGGAAATCCTGTCAAGTACTTCCATGAGTTGTCTGTGGGTGACTGGCTTTGCTCTCTCACTTTCCCTGGCCCACTCTACAGATTATTCTTTGAACTACTCAGGATAGTTTTTCACACAGATCAGCCTATGTGGAGGAGGAGTGCCTTCCCCTGTTTGCAAAGAAACAATTTCACAAGCTTGTCCTGGTCTAGATCATGAATGACCCTTTGAATTTCTGCATTTCAACATATTCCTTAGGGAGACTTGTATTAGGATCAGAAAGCTCAGCCTTATGAAGCAAAGGCCATATGTGATTACACTATGGAATCACTGATTGTTTGGAAGCTAGAACTGACCTGGCAAAGTTGATAACTGTCCTTTTGTGTCATATGTGGACTATTACTTCAAAAAAAGATATTGAAAGCTTCCAAGCAAGCCCAGTTGCCAAATATCTCATAGATCATGGGGGAAGATTATCCAAGCTTGGTCAATGTCATTCATATTGACAGTAAGGTGAGACCATGTGATAAGAAATTAGGCAATTAGTACTGTGCCTTGTGGGAGAGTTAGCAAAATGAGGCTGGGATTATTTTTAGTTTATTGTAGTTTCTTCCTTCCTAAACTGGTCATGGGAGATGGTGTCTGTCTTAAAATCCTGCACTCAGGCTACAAATTACAAAGAACAGGGGCTTATTTTCTTTTCATAAGCTTGGCCTCTTGCAAGGACCCTTGGGAATCTTCTTTTTTTGACACATGGAAGTTTTACCTTCAGATTCATTCTTATTCACCAAAGCGTCCACCAGCCATCAGGACATGATACAACTGAGATCATCACAAACATTTAGTTGCTCAAGCCAGATTTCCAGGAATGCTAAGTATCAAATGTTTCTTGATTGTCTCTTTTGTTCAATAGAGAAAGGAGTTGAGGTTCATTCTTTGGTAAGAAGTCAGAGTTTTGGGAGAGATGGATGGAGAGATGCCTCAGTGGTTTAGATTGCTTGCTGCTCTTACTGAAGATGAGCAACCATGTGGGGGTGGTTCACAACTATTTGTAATTTCACATCCAAGGAATCTAATGCCTTCTTCTGGCCTCATCAGGTACCCATACTTAAATGTGCATACTCACACATCAAGCCAGGATATCCATTCAGAAGTGGATGTCTTCTTTGAAGCAGTTTGGGAGATTGGCAAGCATTGTGCCTATGTCTCATATACTATTGATTAATCCTACCAAAAATAAACTATTTAGAATGAAGACTCTTCCCCAAACCCCCTGTCATCACTTTAGGAGTGGCTGTGTATGGGCAGCATGACACTCTTACATTGATGAGAGTTATCCAGCTGCCCATGAGACTGAGAGGGGTATGTAAGAAAAAGCACTCGCAATTCACAAAGAAGCTGATGTGGTAATGAAATTCCACAAAGGAACAACTTCAAAACCAAATAACAGAGGGACATTAGTACACCCTATCAGGACAAGAAACGCTGATAAACTGAAAAGGAGCTAACCATTCAACCTTCATCCTAAACCCCTGTCCCTGACATATGCGACTAGCAGGCACAAGCTCTCTTGCTGTTCCAGCTGCAGTGTCATTGACATTGCAGTCCCACTACAGGGAATACCCATTCTACCCAGAGATCCACTAAGCAAATAGAACAATTTGCCAATGGTATGCTACAAGCAATGGCTGTATGGCAAACAAAATTCCTCTGGAGGACAGAGAACCCGCTGAGGAAGTACATTTGTCCAATTTCCTTACAGCTGATTCCTTTGGGACACTGACTTGGGATTATACCTCAGATGACCCAAATGAGATTACCATAACTGATGTAGAAGAGCCACGGTAATCTGAGTCCAGCACCATTTAAAGCACACTAGACTTTCCTCATTCACCTGAATTCCATGTGTCTCTCTCAGCTACAGTTCTCCCTCCTATTTACCTACAGTTGGATCTTCAAGAAGAGGGTCTTGCATTTCCAAGCAGCTGGCCCCTGAATGCTCTAGTAGAATCTCCAACTATATAGAGTTGGTTTGTGTCTGCTCCATCCTACTGAGCATGAAATCCTCAAGTTTTATCCAGGTTGCTGGTACTGACTCTCTCTGAGGCTGAATAATTCCCTGTGTATCTACCACCTTAAAAAAAAAAAAAAAAAAACAAAACCCTGCTTGTTTATGAATAGGCTTTTGATCATTCCAAGCTGTGGCCATGGGTGATGCTACAGTGTTATGTCTTGACATCTAGATTACATTTTTTATACATACTTAGAAATTGGATTTCTGGGTCACATGCTAATTCTGACTTTAATTTTCCACAGCTTTTGCTGCTAGGTGTCATCACAGCTGCAAAATTTTACATATCTATTAACAATGTGGTGAGTTCCAATTTCTTCACATCATTGTCAGCCCTTTGTCTTGGCCAATTTCTTTGGGGAGTTATTCTAATATATACAAGTTTATATTTCCGTGTTTTGGTTTTCTATTTGTTTTTGTTGGTGGTTTGAGGGTTTGTTTGTTTGTTTGTTTGTGTGAGATGAGGTCTCAGTGTGTGGACTAATATATACAAGTTTATATTTCTGTGTTTTGGTTTTCTATTTGTTTTTGTTGGTGGTTTGAGGGTTTGTTTGTTTGTTTGTTTGTTTGTGTGAGATGAGGTCTCAGTGTGTGGACATGGCTAGCCTGGAACTTCTTATGTAGACTAGGATGACCTCATATTCATAAAGACCTGCCTGCCTCTGTTTCCCGAGGACCAGGATAAAGGCACAGACCACCATATCTCACCCACTGTTCTGATTTTCACTTTACTGATTAATCATATCCAATATATTTCCATGTGACTATTGCCTGTCTTTGTATCTTTGCATAAATACCCACTCGAATCCTTTGTCTATTTTAGTTGATTATTATAGTTTTATGCTGTAATCATAGTTGTTCTTATATTTTCTAGGCATTGATTAGTCATAAAAAGTGCCTACAGAAGAGTAAAGAGTGTAAAAAAAAAGCAAAACTTAAAAATGCCCAATACCTTTCGTGGTTGCATGCTTTGGTATTCAAAGAAAGAAAAAGAAGTCATCACTCATTTTGGAAGAAAGGAAAACCCAGGGTCTATTTATCTTGCATTTTGTCAAATTTTTACTTGAGACATTGATTCCTTTCCCTCCTGAACAAAATAGCTAGGTTTATAGATGAGCCTCATTTCCAAGCATGTCAAATTTCCACTGCAGGAACATCTCATGAGCAAATCTAAAACCATCAAAATTATAGACTTTTTTTTTCTAGGAGTAGTGATGAAAATGATGTAAAACAAAACACGAAGCTCCTGATAGCTAAGCATCTAGGAGAGGCTCTAGATGAAGTTCACAGTTCTTTGAGCTCATCAAGAGCCACCTTAGAGTGTGCTCCTTAACTCATGATGTCTTTCAGGCCTTAAGTCATTGCATCAGCAACACTGATGTAGCTGGGAAGATTGGCCTACCCTTAGATTAGGAAGAAACCAGACCTAGCTTTTCAGGTTTGTTTGTTTCACCACCACTTGCTAGAGTTGAAGCCTTTGATCTCTTTAAGACTAAGGGGTCTTATGCAGAGTCAGCTTTGGGGACTTGAGCTCATCACCTGTAGAGCTATCACATGTGCTTAATTCAACCCAGGTAATGTTAGATGATCCTAGCCCTAACTCTCAGCAGACACAAAACCAGAAATCCTAGAAAAGGACCTTCATAATTTGACCTTCAGTCCTAATACCAATCTTCCTTCCTCAAATCACACTTTTCCCATGGTCAGGACAGAAGCACAGCTATCTTGCAGGAGATGAGTGGGGGGAGATGAGACTGGACATTACTGTTGTCAAAGAGAGGGTAAAATTAAGAACTGAGAGACAATTCTCTCAAGGGAAGAACTTAGGTGAGATGATGATCTAAATCTGGAGCTCATAGTGAAGCTATTCAAATGTCCCTGTTGTTTCTGTGTGTATCATGGATGGGATTCTTCTGAGAATGTAGACTAGGAAGCAATTGTGGTCAAGACCGAGGATTAAAATTCACACCATCCTCTTCTGATGGCAATGCCATTTAGCACGTGAGAAAGCTGTACTTATAATTAGACTATATAGCAATTATTTTTGAATAATCCATATGTAATATACATTTGACATTTCTCTTATTTTGGGAAGCTGGAGGATCTCTGTCAAATTAATCACTAGCAGTAACCAGTAGTAAGGAATAGATAGAGTTTGAATGTATGTGAATGACTTTACTGTAGTTTGTGGTTTAATTCCACCCAAAGACACACCAATTTCTTTCAAACATTTCTGTAGGATTTAGAAGCCTGAAGTCTGAGAAAAACTATGATAACATAAAAGAATACAAATAGAGTTTTAGTTAGTTTGATTAGAACAAATTAATTAGAATAGATAACTAAATTTTCTGGTTTTAGATATGTATAATAAAAGAAAATCTTGTGTTATTTTAATTTTTAGTAGCAAAGTAAAAAACTGATTATAACTGGCCTAGATGGGGAAAAATGATAATTTTTAATTTTGTCATAGCAAATTGAAATTTGTACTTGAAAAAAAATCCATGAATAACCTAAAAGAAAACACACAACTGAGTCTATGGTACATTCAAACACAGGAAACCGAGGCTAAGCAGTTACACCAATGGTGTTGAGCACGTGGGAAACACCAGAGCTGTGAAAGAAAAAGGACTCCATTTGCTACTATAAATTTATTTGAAATCAGACATAAAATATTAAATTGGCTCCTGATTATATCATAATTACATATAGAAAGCAGAAGGTGCAGTGAGATTTGGCTGGAACATTGGATCATGATTAGTCAGTGTTTGTTGAAGACTCCTACAGGCCATCAATGTTGCCTGACAGAAATCATCTCATTACAGGCACTAGAAACAGTATTAATAGTAGTGATCATTTTTGTTTTCATTTTGCCTTAAGCTTAAAACAATTAAGCTTAGAGAGGTTAAGAAATACAACCCATGTCAGAAAGATGTGTAGAGGCAACCTGAAAACCACCCCCCCACACACACTATTTCATACCCTATTTAACAACCAGTTTCGTGGATCAACAAGAGCCCAAGTTTTTAACTTGGTAGTATCCTTTTAAAAACTCAGATGCTATTGCTAAACACCTGGCAGTGTTCTGGACAAAAAGCCTAGTTGCTGTCAACCACGTAGTATTAACTATCTAAAGACCAGTACTCTGTGTTCAATGACTATTTTCCAAGCAGAAATGTTCTCGAAGACTACATTCTTTTATAAGCTTGCTCCTTTTAATCATTATTTTTAAAACTTGTAAATTTTGCCATCTATAATGATGTCAGCCTCATAGTGGAACAAGTTTTCCAAGTGAAGGCTGAAGTCTTAATTTTTTAATCCAGTCTCCATTGTCCTGATTCTGTAGATTCTTGTCCACCAAGCAGCCTTCCTGTGTTTATTTGGTCAAATACTGATTTTCAGGGATTGAGAGGTAAATATCAGATAAAATCTCCATAATAACGGTGTCTGAATGTTTGACATTAGATTATTATAGACGTTAGTGGAGCTGTTGTTGAGGATTAAGGGGTGCCATTTGGGCCAAGAAATAGAACTCATTGGCTACAAGAAAACTCAGCTTGGGTCCTGAGTCTCATTAGTTATATGTTTTGCTAAACACACTGATAGTCATTCACACATCCTTTGATGAGCTGGGCTGAAGCTGTACATTTGTGTCACACAGATGTTGTGTTCTGTGTTATCCAGAGGATCACTGTCTAGCAAGGGCAGGAAGGCAGATGAGCAAATAGATAGCTATACTCATTGCTAAACCAATGCTGCAACAGAGACTTCACCAAACTCCTAGAATGCACAGGGGATGTATCGCCATCATTGGCGGACTTGTCTTGAGGCTGGATTTGGTGAGGCTAAAATGTTCTTACTCAGAACAAATTGATCCACTGAAATTACAAAGTTAAATAATAGGTAATGTAATTTCTGCTTTTGAAATTTGAAAGGTTTATTTATTTATTTTCTAGCAGTCATAGCGCAACAGGGCATTCAGCTCAGAGTTCACAGAGCCTGACAGTCAGGGCTGCAGTCATCTGGACCATGGTTAGTTAGGTGGTCAAGTTTCAACGAGGCTTCTACGGAGAGGAGGTTCCTACGTCTGCCCAGCTGTTGGCAGAGACCTTATTTCCTGACTACTCATTTCCTTCTGGGCCATTTAAATATCCTCAGGATGTGGCCACTTGCTTGGTTCAGAATAAGAAAACCAAGAATGAAATCGAAATGGAGTTGGTGTCCTTTATGACTCCAGCTCTGCAGTTACACTCCCAGTTCTGCTCAGAGATCACTGGTGACATGATCCAGCCTCTCTTGGGAAGCGCGAAGAACAGAGTTTAATGTATGTGTTAATTGCTACCATGCAACTGATATGAAGCAAATCTTTTTAAATTATGCCTTTTCAGACAGTTCTTCCAGACCATTTATTTTTCTCTACATTATTCACTTGCTTAGAGCTTGAAACATCAACTTCCTCTTTTACAATTGCTTTTGCCCTCAATCATCTTGGTAATAAATCATTTTGCAAATTCATTTGTGTAGACACCAAATACCGCCTTCTGTCTGGCCTTGAGGATTGGTTCTATGGGAATGGTTTGTTTTCTGATATTTAGCAACGACAATTGGTTTATCGTTACCCAAATGGAGAGTGGAGTCTTCTAGCAAGCTGAAGGGTTGTCTCAGCGGACACAGGGCCTATTGGTGCTTTCTCTAGACTTCCTCTGTTAAGCTAGGCTGAGCCATGTAGCCTGTGCCTGTAATCCCAAGTATTTGGGAAGCTGAGAAAGGAGGATCACAAGTTCATAAATAGCCCAGACAACTTGCCTTAGAAGTACTGCTCCATTCAGAGCCCTTGTCTATCATGTGTGAGGTCTGTGGTTCAGTCTTTTGTTGTACAATCAATTAACAAATGCCACAATGAAATTAATAATTCAGGTGCCCAGGAGAGAAGAGTCTTTACCTTCTTGATCTAGTGAAGTTTTATTGCTAATAAGAAATAACTCATAACCAGGCATCTCTCGTCTTTTACCTTCTAAAACCACACAAAACATACCAACCACTTGGACCAGCAGGTCTTAATGGTTGGTACCTTAAAGGTTTTGTTCCTAAAATTACTGCCAGACTCTTGAGAGAAGAAACAGCTCTACTATTGAATCGATCTTCTGGTACGTTTGGGGTCATGTACCTGTTAAGCGTCAAGGGATAGACCTGCAGTTAGTCATTTCCTGCCTTGCAGTAGTATTTAATTTAACTTCCCCCGGGGCCTGAAAGGCACTTTGCGGATTTGGAATGCACATCGCCCTCTCATCCTTGTTATATGCCGTTTAAAGGTGACATTCAGCAGGTGGAAACTACCCAGTGAAAGCCAAGGAACTTCTGCTTGGGAGTTTGGTATCCCTGCAGACCAATAAAGATGTGGCACTCCACCACTCTTTGCATGTATGCTGTAGTTTATTATCAACCCATGTCCTCCAAATACATGACTTTTCCACAGTAGAGATCAGAACCATTTCCATTTTGACCTAGGACCAGCATCATGATCCTTAATCAGGGTTTATGCACCGGGTTTGCTGCAGCTTCCAATCCTATTTCTTCCCACCCCCTAAAACTAACAGTCACCACCCTGTCAGGGGAAAGTTGCAGTGAAGTTTATATTTTTTCAGGGCTTTTCACAGCACCTGCATGCACTGCTCTATAGACTGCACACAATCAGCATCACCTCCCGCCTCCTTCCGCGGGTTTAAACACTTATCAGCATCATGTCACAACTGGCTGGGTGCTGAGGGCTCTCAGCCCAGCCTAACTGCGGCATTTTGGTTTGGTTCTTGTACACAAAAGGAAAGTCGTATGGACAGTTTCCTCCTCCGTGCTGAAGGACATTCTTCGAAACAATGCCTTGCCAAGCTTGGATGAGTATACATTAAAAAGTCAGGTTTTGCCCTGTCATGCACCGTTAGAGCTCACTAGTTTTCCCTTGTTGCTCTCAAGTGCTTACAGCCGAGGGCAGCAGAGCTTTGTCCTGCCAGCCTCTCTGGCGAGTTCTGAGGGTGGAGAATACAATGTCCCAGTGTTTGCCCCTTCTGCGGTTCATTAGACCTTGAGCAGCTGCTCCTGTCCATTAACAGTCTCTTAAGCAGCAGGTTGGGGAAGCTGTGCTGCGATGAGCTAACGGTGAGGCTGAGGAGCTAGGAATAGAGAGGGCCACCTGCCAAGACCTGGCATAAATACTATGTCAAATTGGGGAACATTTGTTTTCAAATCACATAATGTTATTGACTGGTTGTTATCTATGGTAGGCACAATGCATATGGTGTGTATCTGCGTGTAGGTTTGTGTGTGGCTGTGGGTGGGTACGTGTACCTGTTTGCATGTGTTTGTGGAAGTCAGAGAACAGCCTTGGGGGGGCCATTCCTCAGATGATTTCTGAATTTTGTTTGAGGTAGGGTTTCTCAGTGGTCTGCAACTTCACCAAGTAGATTAGGCCCATTAACAGGCATCCTCCTGCCTCCTGTCTCTCTTCCTTCTAGCTTGCCATCTCTGGGATTAGGCGTCTGTGATCAGGGCCTTACACTTTACTGACTGCCATTTTCCTCAGCCCTAGAATGGGCCCTTTTATACAACTTTTATCCAGAATTGTTTAAATGGGTTTCACTGGTTTTGTTTGCTGCTGCTGCATCTCACGTGTTGACAGGAGTGTCATCTCTCAAATTGACATTCCTATACCTATCCTTATACGGGCTGAAATAATGGCTTATCAATCAGATGCACACTTTGTGCACTGATGCTATCTTAGCCACTAGTTGATAGGTTTCCCAATTGGGAAAATATCATCCAATTATCGTGCGCGCGTGCGTGCATGTGTGTGTGTGTGTGTGTGTGTGTGTGTGTGTGTGTGTGTGTGAGGGAGAGAGAGAGATGCATTCTCTGTATAAAGATGCCAGGGCTGTAAACTTGGATCTCCTTGCATATATGGCCAATGCTTTATATACATGGGGAGGGGCTGAGCCATCGCCCCAACCCCCATCCTCTCATTTTCTACAAAGTGAAGGAAATAAAATAAGTAAGCCAGAACACCAGATGCAGCTTAAAGCCTACGAATTATTCCCAGACTTGAGCTTCTTTAAGGCTCTATTTTAAGATGCAGCACTTTTTATATTTGTTTCAACAGGAGGGTTAGAGGATTAAAAACTGCTTAATTGATGGAAAGTAGGAGGGGTTACTCCCCCCACCTCCTCTCCTCAGCTAAGCTGCAAGGGTAAGCGAGCCCCATTCAATTCTCAGCCAGATCTGGAAGACATTATTGTAGGAGAAAGAAAAATCCTTCGAGCCCTCATGTTTCTCCATTGCCTACTTTGATAAGTGTATATGTGTCTAATTCTAATTATTGAGAAATCAACCTTCATATTTACAACTGCTTACAAAAAATAAAAATAAAAATAAAAAGCTTGGAGAAGGCCAAGGCCAGGATTTTGCCTCCCTCAAAAAAAGGGTCCTGCTAAGGGTCTCTTGTCAGACTGGACAGTGGACTTAGTGTGATTCCAAACACAGTCAATGGCATCTGAAATGATAATTATTATTAAATACCATGGTTAATTTAATATTTATCTGTTTTACTAATGCAAGTAGCAAAATTGGCCCTATGGTGGTCACCTATGCTCCCCACAACCCCTGCCCCCACCCCTGCATCCCCAACTCCCCTACCCCTACCCCAGGATGCAGGCAACACCTGGCATCCACATCCATTCATTTCCCCAGCAGGAAGCTGTGACCCTGCTAGTGAGGTGTGGGTAAGTGGTGATGACCACACCTGGTAGCAGAGCATCTCCCGGGGATGGGGCGAGGATGGGGCGGGGAGCCTTCTCTCAGAGTGGCTCTATGCAGCTGGCGCAGCAGAGGGAGCCTGGACTCCAATGGAGGAGGCTGGGAGCTCAGGTCTCTGCTGCATTCAGAGGATCCCGGGCTGCAGCCGCTGTGTGAAGTTCCCAGCACACACCCGGCTGCCGCTCTGCACTGTCAATTGTGGGTGAGCCAGGACAACAAGGAGGAGAGCGATCCCATTTTGCCGCCTTAGAGAAAGGGCTGAGAAATGAGCCGCCCAAGGAATCTGGCAAGGAGAGGAGCGAAAGGCACATTCCTGCCAGCAGCTAAGTTGTAAAATTGCTTTGGAGGCTACCCAGGGAGCGTGATAGAATTGATAAGAGCAGCGCAAGCCGGGTTCCTGAGCGAAGGCATGCCCGGCTGCACTTGAGTCCGGGCGCAGGAAAGCTGCCTGCGCCTCCTGCAACTATCTGTGGCTGGAATAAAGGAAAAGAGCCTAGGAACACAATTGCAAGRGGGATTCCTGAAAAGAAACTACATCTACCCCTCAAAGGCGGGGAGCAACAACCCAGCTGGCCTGTGTGCATTTTTAGAAGGAGAATCCCTCAGGTATGTTTCCTTTACCTCGCTGAGCTGCTTCATCTGCATGAGATTTTAGCCTCCTCCGTTTCCCACCCCAGTGGYTCTTTCTCTCCACACTTTTGAATCACCGTGCCGTTCTATCCATAGAAGGGACGCCCCTGTCAAAGCTTGCTTTTCTAGGCTCATAATCAATTATGATTTATTGGAGATCATGGTCTTCTTCTCAATCCTTACTTTATTTTGAATGCAGCAYGATAACTGTGTGCTTACTTTGCAGTTAACTTTCAGGGGAATTGCTGCATTGGAGCAAACAAGGCTGGGATAAAAAGTCGGGGTTCTCTTTAGTCCTTTAAGGCTTGGGGATGGGTGAAAATGAAAGTCAAACAGAGATTTAAAAGTTGAGCACTTCTAGGAAAGGGTTAAAAGCCAAGCCTGGTGTTGGTGTCACCTAAGTGTGTGCCTGAGCCTCAGGTTGGGGTCAGTTGAGCTTTGGGATGGTTCTGCCTATCCAGRGCTGGACCAGTCCCTTGGGGTGATGATCCCAAAGATTTACTATCAAGAGGTGAGACAGCTTGGCTCCKTTTTACAACTGTTCCGTGGCACAGAAGGAGGCAGTCTTTAAAAAAAAATTCCAAGACCCAGCTACACGAGTAGAACGAACTTCTGCAATTACGTCATCAGCATACTTGTATAATAAAGAGAAAGACCCGGCAACAGTCGTACCTGGGTGAAGTGACAAAGCTGAATTTCATCTTTCCCGTGAGGGCTTTAGAGAACAACATGGAAGAGGTGGGTGGAGAATGTGCAGAACTATGAGTTTTTAAAAAGCTTCTGTCTTTTGGAATAAATGAAATGTTCCTAAGGAAAGAATTTTGCCATTTTTGACTCGTCAAATACTCTCTCAAAAGTGGCCAAAATTGACAACAAATTGTATGTATGCATGTGCATTTAAATGAGCTTTTCCAGAATGAAGGGAAAAAAATGAATGAAAAGTTACATCTTGTATATATAAAATAGTTTCTAGATTGTCTGCGTGTCAATGTGACAGTTTTTTTTCTAAAGCTTTAGGACATTGATTTTTAATTCCTGTTTCTACTTTTTTAAATGATATATTAGCTGCTACAGATTGGAGCCAAATGGGATTTAAATCAGTTATGTGACTTTGGTCATACAGAAAACCATCACTCTGTTCCTGTTTTTGTAAAACTTAAAGCTTTTTTTTTTTTTTTTTTTTTGCCAAGTGGCTGCATTCTGGAGTACTGAGTTGGGCTTTACACCAAAATGAGGTAATGAGTTGTTACCAAGTCCTTGTTGGTATTCCTTGTTGGTATAGTAGAATATACTAGAATAGGGTGGATCTCTACAAGCAGCTGCTGAGATCAAAGGAACAGACGATGGAGAAAGTGTTTATACGTGGGAGTAAAATGCATAGTGTGTTTCTTCGATTTTGACATGTGGTGTGGCACAGGTCACCCATCTGTAGATGAGGCATCCCAGCAGAGATGCAATAATAATTTCAGAGCATAATACAAATGCTTATTTTTAAGACTAATACACTGATGCCAAATTGGGTAAAGAATATTTGAATCTCATAGGCAAGTGAGAACTGCTTCTCCAAACTAAAAAAGTTAATTTGTTTTCAAATTACATGGCATAATGGTTGGGACTTATTTCRGCACAATTATGGGCTTAGATCTGAGGGAGGCGAAGAAGTTGCAGGTTTGTTTTCTAAGCAGTTATTTCCTGTTGAACTTTCATCCAAGAAATTTTGAAACACCTTCCATAAAGAGCTCACCACTATACACCTGGACAAACTGGTGTGCGTGCAGATGAATCGCAGGTGCGTGTGTTAAACGGGCCCCGAGAAGTCACTTTTTTTGTGCTTCTTATTAACCACATCAACYGGTTTGTTTCCTCCTARATCCTATGACACCTCCTAAAGCTGCTCCTTTTTTAGTATCTAGCAATGAAGTATGTGGCAAACAGAAGGAGTTCCTTAAAAGCCCATGGATCATTGCAGACAGGTGCAAGTGTGGAGGTTCTTCTTGCAAAGACAAATTACTCTAAGTATGTTTGTGTAGGGCAGGGAGTGATTGATAGTAGGGCCAGGGGAGAAGGGAGCACTTGGATGTCTTTGCTCATTTAGGGCCAGCCAGTGTCTTTGAATGTCTGCCCAGGAAGCTCCTACACTTTCCTTCCTTCTCCTCAGTGACTGCAGTACACACAACTTCCCTGAGCTCTTAGAGGCATGGGACTCTTGTATTTTGTGTTCTAGTTTTAACAGCGTTGGCTTCTGGTGTGTATTCTTTCATCTACATAACATTTACTATGCAAGAACTTTCCCCAAATTATTAAAGGTATTGAAATTACCTTGCCACATAATGATATGTGTACAATCCTTGCTTTGAGGTAGGAGTTTGGGGAATTTTAAGTACATGCTAAATTTGTTTCTAGAATATACCTTTACAGATCGAAAGCCATTGTCTAATTGTATTGTATCTGCCACCCAGTATCAACTTACGTAGTCMTGTACATTTGGAACACTATCACTCAAGTGCTAATTGCAAACCCGAAAGATGGAATTGGTATCTTTTGCTATTGTTAGAAATCATCTGGGCCCACAGTTATCTGTGTTTGGATAAAAAGGCTTTAATTCCTTTCCAGCTGTTTTTAAAGGAGGGTTTATTAATAGCCCTCTCAGCCTGTAGCTTTGGAGCCTGCACAAAACTGAATACCTGGTGCTGGAATCGCCAGAGATAACAAATACCATAGCAGTGTTTGCTCTGCTTCCTGCCTGTTAAAAAARGAGTTAGAAGGAGCCAGGGAGATGGCTCTGCAGGTACAAATGCTGGCCAACAAGCCGGAGGACTTGAGTTTGAGCCCTGGAACCCGCATGATGGAAGGAAATGACGGATTCCCATAAGTTGTCCTCTAAACTCTTAGAACCGTGCCATGGTATGTCCAAGCTTCCCCACCACAAATAAATATAATAAAAGTGTTACATAAAAAATAGTGAGGAAGACAGGAGAAGATCTCCTAATGTCTAGAGCAGAAGTTTCCCAGAGGAAATGTCATCATTGTGTGGATACATGGCATGATGCCTTCTCTACTAGTAGGACTGGCTGTGAGTCAAGTGACAAACACACTTCCTGCCTCTTTGCAAACTTCAGTCATGGTGTACCTGTCAGCCTCCGCATGCCAAAAGTATTAGAGCCTGCGTGCAGGGCATGTTTAAATATTGTTCGTCCTCCACAGAGAGTTAAAATATTTTGTAGAAATAAATACTGGTTTATAAGTTCAACTCAATAAGATAAATCATAGTTAAGGCTTTTATGTTTAAAGGTAATCACACACTGTGAGTTGCCTTCTCAAATTATTTCTTTCCCCTGAGAATTCTGAAGTCCTGCCTTGGCCATCTCCACTTCATATAGTCAGTCTCTGCTGGCTCCTATCCTGTTCTTGGTAAAACAATTTATTTCTTAGCATTTAGAATCTGGGTGCAATCTGTCTTTTTTTATATAGAAAAAGTGTTTTGCATGAAAATATTTTGTTTAGCATATTTCATAACTAGAAACAATATCCCCTATAAATAGCTTTCCCAGACACATGCAACACACACACACACACACACACACACACACACACACACACACACACACACACACACAACAGAGGAGTACAAGTGTTGGCAGAGATGACTGTGTGTGTGTGTGTGCATGTGTAATTTTATTTAATTTTCATTTACATGTATATATGTACCCTCTTGTTTCTAGGTGTGCCACATGCATGCAAGATCAGGCCATGAGAAGGTATCAGATCCCCTGGAACTGAAGTTGTAGGGAGTTGTGCTCAGACTGATGGGGTCCTGGGAGCTGAACTTGAGTCCTTTGCAAGAGCAGTAAGTGCTCTTAACACGGAGCCTTTTCTGTAGCTCTAGCTCTATTGTTTTATGTGTAAGAGAAGCCAATAACTTAGGTGTGGTCAGTGAAAGCAGTTTCTGAGAGGGAATACTGTAGACATGGCCTTAGGGATGCTGGCAGAGGGTCAGATGTATTTTGAACCATGCCATTATTAACTGGCACGTAATTTTTAAAAACCGGAAAAAAATTGTGTTATCAATGAAAAATCTTACGTAGCACTTTCAGTCGAGGCCTAGATGACTAATGCCACAAATCAACAGGAGTCCAGCAGGAAACTGCAATGTATACTTTAAAATTCTTGGCTCAGTTTTTCACTAGCTAGGTAAGTTTCAGGCATTTTTTTCCTTTTCGTCCTTTCTTACCTGTGAATCTGTCTGGATATCTGCTTCAGAAGATCACTTCTAGTTGCACAGATCAGGAATTTTATAAGGTCACTATGRTTTGGGCTTTGTAAGATGGACTTCATTGGAAGAGGTAACTGTGGCATTTATTAGATATGGTTTGGTTTCCCAAATAAGTTGGAAAATGTGTAACTAGTCTGTATTTGTCTGATGGAGTAAGGAAGCAGTATTCTTCTACCTTTTGGTTTTAAACCAAAAGCTTTGAAAATAGTTTGAAAGTTTTCAAACTAATTTCCTCCAAACAAAAGACATGAACATAGATAGAGATAGAGGAAATAGAGATAGAGATAGAGATAGAGATAGAGATAGAGATAGAGATAGAGAATTACATGCAGTTGTTGTCCCAACAAATACCACCAAAATCTACATGTGCTCAGTCCTCTACTGTAAAATATTGTTGTATTTTCATACAGTCTAATCACATCCCCCAAACTGTCACCATATGTAGTTCTCTAATGTGATCAGATGGAATATAAATGCCATAGAAACTGTGGGCACACAAGATTGTTTAGGGCACAATGACAGGAAATCAATTGTACCTGTTCATTCTAGGCAAAAAGTTGAAATGCTTTTTGGTCTGCAGTCAGTCGAGTCTATAGACACAGAAGCTGTGCATACAAAGGGTCAGCTGTGTTTTGAAGAAACCCCTGTATTTGTGAGTGAAAATATATCTTCTGCAGCTTCAATTGATGTTGAAGTGGTTCTTTTGGCCAAGAAACAAATGGTAAACCTGGTGTGGTGGTACATGCCTGTGATCTGCGCATCTGGGTAGTAGAGGAAGAAAGATCAAGACTTCAAAGCCAGCCTCGGTTATACAGTGAGATCATAATCAGCCTGGGTTATGAAACCAAGAAGTAAGAAATGCTGGCAGGGAACTTTACTAGTCAATTTTTAGAGTCATTAATAGAAAACTGTGTCTAAAAATTAAATAGATGTATATTATGTATAGTCTTCCTTTCTATGTGAAATAATAAAATAGAGTTCTTAGAAAGTAGCCAGTGAGGTGGGGCAGTGTTTGTAGTTATACAACAACACACTGATACATTATTGGAAGATAATTGCTGGGCATAATGGCACAAGTATTAGCTGATAAAAATCTTGCTTAGTTACACACTAGTTAGAGTCACTACATTTGATCTCTGCCCACATCCATTTCATCTTGAATCTTACTCAAGCATCCTCGGCTTCTACCTTCTTCTAGTCTGAGTGACCTAAATTTCACAAGTGGCCGCCCTACTTCTCTTTACTGACAATACCTTTAGAAGTCAAGAGACTGCAGCAGCTTCTCCTGAATGACTCTCTCCCCAGATTGCCTCATTTCTGGAGGCTCTAAACATCTTGTCCTTGGGCTCTGCTGCTCCCCATGTCTCACATGCCCTTGTTAACTTGTATTTTCCCTGTTTTGCTTCATTTGCTGCTACCAACCCCGGTCCATGTCCTCATCACTTTATTCTTAGAACATTGCCCCAATCTCCCAGTCTTTCTGTCTACGATGAGACCTCTTTTGAGCATCTGCTCTGCATGTGCCTGCCAAGTTAATTGTCCTAAAAAATGTCATGACACACATCACTGTTCTCAAAGGTTTCCATGGACACCTCTGTGTGTTTAAAATAAAGTTCAAAAGCCAGATACAATGCACAAAGGTTAAAGCATTCAGTGAATAATTATGAGGATGGGAGTTCAGATCCACAGAATCTCTGTAATTGCTAGGTGAATATGGATGCTTACCTGTAATTCCAGACTTCAAGGAGGAGACTAGGATTCCTCAGAGCTAGCTGACTACTCATCTATGTGAATCCTGGGTTTTATAGAAGGTCCTGCCTCTTTCACTAATGTGAAAGAGTAAAGAAAGATGTTTCTGGACAGCTCCCTGGGGTTTCCCCATACAGAAAGACATGTTACCCTCACACACACAACATGCATATGCACACAAATGCAGTACATACATACACACACACAGAGTGGTGGTTTGAACGGGAATGGCCCCCACTGACAGGTCCTGTCTTTGATTGCTTAGCCCTTAAGAAATGGTACTATTAGGAGGAGTAGCCTTGTTAGAAGAAGCATGTCACAATGGAGGTGTGGCACTGTGGTCGTAAATGTTCAAGCCACACCCAATGTGACACACACACACACACACACACACACACACACACACACACAGTCAGTCAGTCTCCTTCTGCTGCCTGTACAACTGTGAAATCCTCCAGCCTCCAGCACCATGTCTACCATGCTTCCCACGATGAAGATAATGGACTAAAACTCTGAAACTGTAAGCCAGCCCCATTTAAATGTTTTCCTTTTTAAGAGTTGCCTTGGGCCGGGCGTGGTGGCGCACGCCTGTAATCCCAGCACTTGGGAGGCAGAGGCAGGCGGATTTCTGATTTCGAGGCCAGCCTGGTCTACAGAGTGAGTTCCAGGACAGCCAGGACTACACAGAGAAACCCTGTCTCGAAAAAAAACCAAAAAAAAAAA
>BDUI01002219.1:75970-91687 GCA_002335545.1 Apodemus speciosus | reverse complement strand
AGATTTTGCATGTGTACTCGAGTAGCCTATAATAGGAGTACTGCTGGTTTCCAAACATCTGAATTGAATGCTTGAATTCTTCATCAGGAACTTGTATTAACTATCTTATAGCGAATCTGTTGTCTTTACTAAAAATTTTAAAGGAAGTTTTACTATTAAGCACTTTGAAGTATCGTCTTTTGGGATTTACTTTAAAAGCATCCTGTAATTTGGGAAAATGATGAAATTGCCACTTTGTGTAGTGACACTAATTTAAATTTTAGTAATGAGCGGCACACCCATTTTTGCTTGAGTGCTTTAAAGCATAAATACTTGGCTTTCGTCCAAGAATTAGAATCAGCTGAACTTCCTTTGTGTGAAGAGAATTGCAGTGGACTTAATACTCTAAAGCAGAAGCCAGGAGTGGACAATGTAATTATGCAAGCCTTTAAGATCTGTGCTATGCAACATTCATTAAAATTTAAAATTCTGACTTTTGATACAGAACAGGCTGCATCCAGAGTTACACACAGGGCAGTAAGTGGAGAAGTCGGAAGCCAGAGCTAGACAAGTGCAGAAGCCCAGGGTGGTAGTTAATGTATGGTTTTCCTTCAAATCTTCATTTAGGGTAACTCATTGTCCTAATTTCATTTTYGTTGGGTGATCAAATGCCCTGACAAAAGTCTTAGAGGACAAAAGGCTTACCTGGCATAAAATTCCGAGTTACAGTCYRTCACTGCAGCAAAATCAAGGCAGGAGCCTAGGGCAGAGTCATATCACATTCGTGAGCACGGGGAGGATCAATGCTTGCTAAGTCTAGTGCTTTGCTAGGTTTGTCTACTTTAACAATGTTCAAGATCTCCTGCCCAGGCAGGGATGCTGCCCACTGTGGTTGGATCTRCCGAAACCAATTAACAATCAAGACAACCCCTCACAGATTTGGYCACAGGACACCCTGATTTAGGCAGTTCTCAGAGAGTCTCTCTACCAGGTGATTCTAGATTCTGTGAAGTTGGTGGGTAAACTAAACATCACACCCTTACAGGTTAGATCATGTTAGTGTCTGTCAATGTACTGATTCTTCAATCAGAAAGACAAAATATCCAATAGCTTCCCTAAACATGTGATACTGTGGGGGTCACCAGAGTTTCTGTTACTATAACCAAAAAATTGAAGTGGTTATGTTTATAAAGAGWAAAGAACTGTTTTGGCTTACAGTTTAGTCTATATCAGCTCTCCCTTTGGCTTTGGGCCTATGWGAAGGTACTTTGTATGAGGAGAACAAAGAGAAGCACAGAGGACAAAGACAGATGAAGGATTATGCAGAGACTTGATACAGGGGCAGGATTGCCCTCTCAGAGGGGAAAGGGGAGGGAGAAGAGGCAAAGGGGAAGGGGAAGAAACTCTACAAAGAAGGGGGAGCAGGAGGGATGCTGCATTTTCAGTATAAATGAATGGATAAATGAATGCATGAAAAAATAAATAAATAATTTTTAAAAAGAGAGAGGAAGGAACCAGACCTCCTAATTCCATTCAAGACCACGTGCTGAAGGACCGTCTACTATACATCACTCGAGGGACCCAGCCTGTAACACATGGGGACATGGATGTAAGTCACAGGACAGTATTCTGTGCTCTCACAATGGTCATCCCTGTGACTTTGTCACATCGCRCACRCCATCCTTTTTCTAGTTCTCATGAAAGTATTTGTTAAACAAATTTAACTCTTCATGCGCTCTGTAAAGACATTTTAGAATGATTGGACATTTGATCTTTGATTTTATCCTGTTCACTCATCATCTGCTTTGTYCCAATTCACCCAAGCTTTGCCTGCTCTCTTCAATCTGTGTGGCTCTTTATTGGCAATGTTGGCTCGCCATCTGTCCTCAGGTACTCTGGTTTTCAGGGACCCTACTTACAAAGCTACCTGAGAGAYGCTTTGGCTAATGCCACCTGTTCATGACGCTTTCTTCTTCAGATGGAYGTTGTAAAATTTCCCTCTTCTCAACTACTTTCTGAATCACCACAAACRTTACTKCCAAATTSATATGCTATGGYTATGTCACTAATATTTATGTTTAGAAGAACTAAATTTGAGACAGTTTCACTGTGTAGCATAGCCTGGTTTTGAAATCACCTTGAACCTCCTGTATCAGACTCTCCAATGTTAAGATTGCAGCTGTGAGCTTCCATGTATGGTGGAAATTTTAAGTCATTTGTGGATGTGTTTGTATGCAAATCTGCATGCACATGTGTGTATCTACCTGCCTGTAGGGGTCATAGTTCAACCTTGCATGTTTAAATCACTATCTTGTTATTTAAAACAAGATCTTTACCTTTCACCCAGAACTAAGCAATTTTGTTAGGCTTTCTGGCCAGTAAGCCCCAGGAAGAGTCCACTTTTCTCCACCACTGCAGCTTTGGAATTACAAGAACATGCCACTGTGCCTGTTTTGGTTTTTTTGTTTTGTTTCTCACTGTGGGTTTTTGGAGATCCAAACTCAGGTCTTCAATACTTACACAGAAAGCACTTTACTGGCTGAGTATCTCCTTAGGCAGGGAAAAATTATTTTAAAATGACCATCACATTTAGTCTAAGGTCTTCGCTATCAGGATGCTGTTGTTGAGGGAAATAGAGACTTTCCTGCTGTGTTGCTATGGGGATTCACTGTAATCCTAATTTCAATGGACTGTGACTATGGTAAAGTCAGAATAGAAGAGGAGTCAGTTGGGTGGAGAGCTGCTACAGTGGATAAGAGTACAGCTTTTGCAAGAGATCAGGGTTTGATTTCCAGTCTCCAAATGGCAGCTCACAACCACCTGTAACACTAATTCCAGGGAATTCAGTGCCCTCTTCTGACTTTTGYGGGTACTGCATGCATGTGACACACACATACATGCAAGCAAGATGCCTTTATATTTTTAATTACTTTAATAATAATATAATTAATATATATATATAATATACAGATTAAAGTTTTAAAAATAAATGTCATGGATGAGTAAGCCCAACATTTCTATCCAGAAATAATCAGATAATAGCATAGTAAATGGAATATCTGATACTCAGGTATTCAAACAAGCTCAGGCTCCTGGGTCAGGGTCAAGGCCAGAGTTGAGTCAGTCTCATGGTCAAGCCCAGAACCTGGAGATTGGGGAGGCAGCTGGTCTGCATTTTAACCAGCCTAGCCTCTTTGTTTCCTTTCTTCTCCATGAAAGTTAACTGTGAATTCTCAGCTCTCTGACTTGAATGCTTTTGGTAAGAACCATAAAATCATGTCTTGACCTGAAAATGCCTTAACTCAATTCAGGTAAAGATCTAATCATGAATTGCTACTTCTTTTAAAGGTTAATTAACTTTTTAGTCCATGCGGATTATCCAACTTGAGTCACATTGAATAGTTCTGTCACAAAATGAATTTGTTAACCAATAAAAATTATTTTATTAAGGCTAGTTTCAGAATTTTCATATCTTAATCCAAATCTGGAGCTCAGAGCCAAGGGGGATATTGCTTATTAGTTACATGATCTAGCACAAATTTCCCAAAGCTCAGCATCTCAGCTTCTTTCATACAAATATTATAGAGAAGAAAAATAAGATAAATTTTATAGGGGTYGGTATATCATAAGTAATAATTAAAYGTTAACATTAAGACCTCCCACAGCAACAGCCTAGTGTTTTAACTTTCAACTATTCTCTTAATTCCTACTTTCGAATTTCATTATGTAATATAATGTGTGCTGTGAAATTAAACATAACAAAGGAAAAGCATTTAGGGGAACCCTTGAATAGCAGTAATTGAGAATTAKATGACTATATGCTGGCTTTGTACCCCCCCAACACACATACACATGCGCACACACATTTATCTTTATTATTGTTGGTTTTTTTCCTCACCAGAATGTCATTTTATTTGGAATAAGTTGAAGAACACAGAGTATCCATATATACATGCATGTGTATGTCTTAAAGGCTGGGTCAGCACTACAGRTACTATTCATCTTAGCTGACAAAGGGCCAGGCTGTCTATGTTTTACTCCACTGTCTATGTTTTGGTTCCTTTTCTTTTCTTTTCTTTGAAACTTTGCTTTCCTTATCCATGTTAATAGGCATAGTTATGCCTTTAGTTTCTCAGTGTGGATTATTGTGATAATTTAAGTTTCTGGAGCATAACACATCCTCATTACATTTCAGCTTTCATTCCTACCCCAGTTATGTGTCTCAAATGAGTCTCATGGATGATTCAACAGTGCTTTTCCTGAGGCTCTTCTGGTTCTGTAACAAAAGGAAATGGGGAAGAAGGACAGGGGACATAGTAACTGGRAAGTTGAAATCTCAGGAGTGAAACATGTGGCTAGAGACAGGTGCTCAGATTTCTTTCCATCTGCTTATCTAGGATGTTTGTATCCTTCTCTTCTCATTCTTCAACTTATAAGGGGTCTGAAGTTGCATCCCATGTCTGCCTTGGTCTCATTGGCTACYCCTGTAATCTAGCTGCTTCTCCTTCCTTGCCACTACCTTTCTCTGTCCTAACAACAACTAAGAGTTGCTGGGGCTCTGTGTTCAGACACTGTGGTAAGAACTTTGCACATGCTAGCTCATTTAAGCCTTACAGCTCCCTAAGAGAAGATTGTTTCTACCACAGTGTCCTAAATGTATAAGCTCAGGAAGAGGAGAAAGCTGGCCACTTTCTCAGGATCACATAGTGGGGTGTTTCCATGTAGGAAATCTGTATCCAGGACAATGCTGGAAGCTATTGGCAATTACTGCCTTGTCACCAAATGGAACTTAACTTACATTTAAGACTGTCAAGATCCTGGCTCAGTTTCCCCAGCCACTGGTCCCTATTGTAAACATTTTTCACAGGCCAAGGGAGACACTCTTCCATCTTTGGACATATAGCCTATGTGCCTCTGGTAGTTGGTCTTCAGGTCAACTTCAGGTTTTTAAAATTTTTATTATTAAATTAGTTGTCGCTTTCAATTTATTTTTAAAATTTTGCAGTTTCTTACTGGTATGAAAACAATGTAATGTTTTCACATCCCCATTACCTCAGAGCCTTCCCATGCCTGCTGACCCCCTCTTCTTAATCTAGTCCCACTCCTGCTCTCAAGTCTGTATGTACCTGTGTGTGCATGTACACATACCTGCACGTACACATGCAGACACACACACAAACACACATACACGTGTGCATTCCTAACAATAGTTTACAGAAGGAGCACAGCTGTGTTCTTGATTGCAACAGCCATGTCATGTGCAGAGGACAGAATTTCTTAGCATCCTCCTGATGGTTCCTACTTATATTCCGGTCATACCATGTTCCACAATGTTCACTGGACCTTAGAGATGCCATATTTTGGACTGAATATAGACAGTTGACAAATCAAGGCCATCAAGGTGCTTTGGGTTTTTTTTTTTAAGACAGATTCTCACTTTGTTCCAGGATTTCCTGGGTGGAAATCACTATGAATCACAACCTAGCATCTGATAATGGTTCTCCTGCCTTATCTTTCCATGTTCTGGAGTTACAGGCATGGCCCAGTATGACTATCTTTCTCATTGCATCTTGTCTGGATTGTTTGGGCCAAGATCAGTTCTTTCTGCCCTCTTTGACTTTATCATTTAACTTGTGAATTAGTGASWGTGTCCTCCCATTTATGTATTCATTMATTTAKCTGATGTGGTATTGAGAAGATATGATGTGGTAAACAATGTAAATAGTTAAAGCTAAATGGTCCTTGCTTGTCAGCAGTTTKCAGACAAATTGGAAAGGCAGGTAGATGCATAGGTAAAATATTTCATGTAAATAGCTATTGTGAGGCTTTCTTAATGGAGGCACATTCAAGGTTCTACAGGAGCACAGAGGACTAAGTACCAAAACTCAGGAGTAGCTAGACTGAAGCTGATCTCTGCTAGGTCTAAGTTCAYATAGGCATTTTATAGATATTCACAAGAGATGTGGTAGAAGGGCAAGGCAACGGAACTGGGAACAGAAAGAAGAGCTTAGAAAAACTCAATACTAAATCAAAAATACAGTCATCAGTGAACTGTTCCTTGAAAAAAGTTGTTGGGGAAATACATGCTCCCGGGATTGTCAGGGTGCTTTCAATAGTAAGATTTGCATATATTAATTGTATTGGTTTTAGAGAAATTTTGTGTTTGAAAGAAGAGAAAAATTAGCATAAGGAAGATATAGTAGAATTTTCTGTTCCTAGGAAAAACTGTCTGACATGAGCACCTAGGTGAAGAAAGCAGTAAGGATTTAGTCTATGCTCACTTGGCTCTCTGTTTCTAGCATTGWAGTGAGGCAAGTCACTATGGAGATGGGAACTGAGGGAAGAGAAGGGTGGTCATACCACACAGCCAGAAAATGATAATAGGAAGGGGCCAGGGCATCACATAGTCGCCAAAATTATACACCCTGCTGATCTGCTTCCTCATACTAAGCCCTACCTCCCATTATTCCCCCATGCATGCATGCTTTATATCCATTAATAGATTATAGAATATAAGTTTTATATTAGGTCTGAGCCCTCAGAGCATTGACTASTGAGGTATAGAATGCAGGGCTATAGCATCCAAGCCATTCTATATGGTTGGAATACAAAGGAAGATGATTCCTCAGGGCAGTTACAGACATATGCTCTTTGGTAGTGTCTAGTGGGACAGGACTTCCATTTGGATGGTGCTTCTTCTAAGTATTCTCACCCACGGTGACAATTCTAAATCACAATGAAAGTCATATAGTCCATGTGTGAGAACATCAGACACAGTCACAGAATTACTGCTTTTATGTCAGCACAGCACAGACATCCGTGTGTGGGCTTGGTAAACAATATTTTAGACTGAAGAAATTGGGAGAACACTTCATTCTTCTAAAACTCATTGAAAATGATTCATGTGTCCCAATCTAGCTTAACTTTCCTTCATCTTTTCTTTATAAGGAGAGATCACAGACATGCATAATAAAGTTTTTGAACACATTTAATTCAGGAGTCAACTTCTCAGCACCATTAGTTAGTTGAAAATAAGTCCTAGTTTGTAATTGTGAATGAGTCAGAAATCCCAGAAAAGAGCACCTGCATCCTTCAAGGTGGGAGTCCTCGAAGACTTGGGCAGTTTTAGTYTRTCTCTCTTCTCTCTACATCTGCTCTCCTGCCTTCCTYATTCACGTACCCCTTCCCTTRAGAAGCTTGGCTTTCTGCCACAGCATGTACTCCCAAGTCCCCGTGGTGCCTGACTGAAGTGAAGCTGGAGGTATTCCAAGTGGAGGGAGGCAGACTCCAAAAAACTACATGAAGATTATGATGTATCCTTTAGTGAATTACACTAGGCTGTTTATCTACCCAAATACATTTTTCAAAAACAAGCAAAGACTTGGTGCTATTGTTATTCTGGGATATATTTCAATAATAAAATACTCCACAAATCTYTTGAGAGTCTATCATAGAGAAGGCAGYGTGCCATGCAGTCAGTGGCTTTGAAAGTGAACTTTTTCCCCACATTGTCTGARAAAGAATCTGTCATTAAGGTGTCATGGCTGTTTGTCAATCACACTTCAAAAACAAATCGCAGGAAGAAATCTGGCCCTTCCCTTATTGATTATCTGTATGCTTGCTTCACCTGTGGTACAATTTTATTTGTTAGCTTGAGAATCCAATTCTGATGATGTTTCTAATAAACCCAAGGATAAATTTTCAGCCACGTTGCCAGGAGGTTGTACCAGTGGTTTAAGCTGGCAATGCTTTTTCAAGTCTTGGACGTTTATGTTTTGCTTTTAGTGTCTCTAGTTTTAATGTAGCTGTACTATTCCTTTTATTGTCTCCATTGCTCAATTTAATATAATCTTAAAATGTGTTTCAACTCATGATTGACCACTGTCATATTGGATGTCTAYGCTGATCTCYTAGTGMTTATTCATCATTGGAAATAGTTACTAATTTTGATTATTTTAATCTCTGTTGTGCATAGTCCTGGGGTTGCTTGTATTTTGATGCTATTTCTGATCTTATGGGAGGGGCTGCGAATGAAGAATGAGTCACTCAGGTGACTTCTAGGTGACATCCCCTAATAAATAAATGAGCCAATTACCGGGCAAGTAGGCAGGACTTCTGGGTTGGAGAAGGGAAGAGARGAATCAGGAGGGAGAGAGATCCTTTTCGATAGGGATAGCGTGAGGACAAGATGTAGCTACTAGTGTATCCTGGTTTCAGTGGTGGATCTGTCAGGATTCGCCTCCAGATGATTTAGATTTAATAAGGCTTTCAAGATTAGGATTTTAGTTGTTGGGCCCAGCAATTGAGTTACTGTTGTTTCTAAACTAAGTTTGTGTGGTGTTTTCCTTCATGAGGCAGCTTGTCTGGGTTCAAGAGAGAAAGGTACAGAGTCAAAGCATAGGTTTGCCAGATGTGCTCCACAAAGGCCATGGGCGTTTTGAAGCACGGGGCTGCCATGGTAGCAACCCGCCAGTTGGGAACTTAGCAAATTGGGTGGAGAGATTTTGGAGCTCTGAGTCAGAGTCTCCATGAGATAAGAACTGGTCTTTGAGACCACTAYGGCTGAGAGTAGCTGAGTGTAGCTCAGGAACTTGCTGTTCTTCTTAATATTTCCTGCAACAGATCTTTTTTAAGGATCCTCAATTATTGAATTCTTACAAGAGCAAGAAGCTATTTCTAGTGGAATAAGTCTTGACTGCATGGAAAAAGTCTTAACAAACATGGATCCTATAAATATGATAAATTTGRAAAGTCTAAGGTAGGAAGAATACACTTATATCCTTATATTTCTATTTGTAAATGTGAGTTTAGAAAAAGATAGAGAGTGGAGATGGCAACATGACCACATTCAAATTATCATTTTATTAACTTTTAAAAGTAATCCTAATGTGGCATTATGACTATGTTCTAACTGTTATTTTATTAATTTTTTTAAAGTAACCCTAATACCTTCTGTCACCATTTCAATTGCAATAAATAATTTAGGAAAGGGCATTATACAATGAATACATTTTGATTTAAACTCTGAGAACTGCATTCCCTTTTCTGAAATTTTGTACACATCACATATCATGAATACCTTGGGAAATGTTAGAAATGGGAAGAATGTGGACTTGAATTCTTGTACTCATTATAGCATTTCTTCCTTTTCAGACACATCATGAAGTTACATGGACATGAAAAAGCTATGAAACTTCTCTTCCAGAAAGGTGGAGGAGCTAGGCTGGTGGAGTCCACAGACCCTTGACTTCCCAGGGAAGCATCATCTATTKTCCTGCTCCTTCTGGTAATTGATGGCATTGGAGAACAGTGATGCTGGCCTTGGGTTTACAGACTACCATCCCAGTGCCTTGTTCACTTCCTTGGATTAGAATAGCTCACACTCATTGCTCTCCATGGTGGCCAGTCTCTTTAAGAGCTTGATTTTAGCTTATATWCATAAGCTTTGCAAAGGAATGTTTACAAAGAAACTGGGAAATACAACCAAAAAGAAAGAGAATTGTCAGCAGAAAAAAGATCAAGATTTTCCAACTGCTGGCCACACCAAACCCCCTAAATTGTCAAATGCCCTGAAAAGCACTGTAAAAAAGATTRCAAAGTGCTCGTCCACCCGTAACTTCTCCATAGAAGACGAAGAAGGTCACAAAGACTTCTCCCT
Source organism: Apodemus speciosus (assembly GCA_002335545.1). Taxonomy (NCBI): domain Eukaryota; kingdom Metazoa; phylum Chordata; class Mammalia; order Rodentia; family Muridae; genus Apodemus; species Apodemus speciosus. The sequence goes on along the minus strand of BDUI01002219.1, from coordinate 82,050 downwards.
GTCACCCACATTCAGTTACCGAGTTGCTATTGCCAATGGCCTACAAACAGCTGTGACCAACAGTGATGAGGACCTGCTTCAGGAGCTGTCTTCCATTGAGAGCTCATACTCTGAGTCCTTYAATGAGCTAAGGAGCAGCACAGAAAACCAGGTTCAGTCAACACACACCATGCCAGTCAGACGTAACMGGAAGAGCTCAAGCAGCTTGGCACCCTCTGAGGGCAGCTCAGATGGGGAGCGCACCCTCCACACCTTAAAACTGGGTGCTCTACGGAAGCTGAGGAAATGGAAGAAGAGCCAAGAGTGTGTCTCCTCAGACTCAGAGTTGAGCACCACAAAGAAAACCTGGGGCATAAGAAGCAAATCATTAGATAGAACTGCTCGGAACCCAAAGACAAATGTCTTRGAGCCAGGGTTCAGCTCCTCTGGCTGCATTAGCCAAACCCATGATGTCATGGAAATGATCTTTAAAGAGCTTCAGGGTATAAGTCAGATTGAAACAGAACTTTCTGAACTCCGAGGGCATGTAAATGCTCTTAAATACTCTATTGATGAAATATCTAGCAGCGTRGAGGTAGTCCAGAGYGAGATTGAACAACTTCGGACAGGGTTTGTCCAGGCTCGAAGGGAAACTAGAGACATCCACGATTACATAAAACACTTGGGTCACATGGGGAGTAAGGTAAGCCTGAGATTTTTAAATGTGCCTGAAGAAAGACATGAATATGTGGAAAACGTGGTGTACCAAATTCTTGTAGATAAAATGGGTTTCTTGGATGTACCAAATGCTATTAAAATTGAATTTGCTCAGAGGATAGGGCAGCAAAGGGATTGCCCAAATGCAAAACCTCGACCCATCCTAGTATACTTTGAAACTCCTCAGCAAAGGGATTCTGTCTTAAAGAAATCATACAAGCTCAAAGGCACAGGTATCGGGATCTCTACAGATATTCTAACTTATGACATCAGAGAGCGGAAAGAGAAAGTGGTGTTGCCATCTTCCCAGACATATGAAAGCATGGATATGAAGTTATCTACGCCAGAGCCCAAAGCCAAGAAGAATGCTTGGCTGTCACCCAATGACAGCGACAGAGAGCTGGAGTCAGACCTCAGCAGAAGCAGCTATGCCGACTCTCCAGCAAAGGGAAGTTCTTCTAAGTCCAGCTCAAAGTCACACAGCACTAGGTCTAAGAACAAAGCAACTAACAGCAGAACATCACAGAAGTCAGACTACAATAAACGGCCCTCCCAATCTCCAGCATCAAGTACTCTGGACAAGCAAACACCTCACTATGTGGAAGCCACACCACCACTCTGGCATTCACAGAGTGACTTCTTCACTCCTAAACTTAGTCGCTCTGAGTCAGATTTTTCCAAATTGTATCAGTCTTATTCAGAGGACTTTTCTGAAAGTCAGTTTTTCTGTCGAACTAATGGGAGCTCCCTCCTTTCCTCTTCTGACCGGGAACTTTGGCAGAGAAAACAGGAGGGCATGCCTGCCTTGTACCACAGTCTTCAGGACCAGGGTTTGGCTGAGAATATTCCATCGGCACCAGGGCAGAGTGAAATTGAGAATACAGAAACAGTAGACAGTGGTATGAGCAACAGCATGGTGTGTGCATCTGGAGACCGAAGCAATTACAGTGGTTCCCAGCTCTCACTGCATGAGGACCTGTCTCCATGGAAGGAGTGGAATCAATCAGGGCAAGGAACTGATGTTGGCTTAGATTCATCTGCCCAGGAACCTTTTGACTATGACACCAACAGTTTGTCTGACCAACAGCTGGATATCTCCAGCAAAGATCTAGACGACCTTGGCAAGTTCCACAGCGAACTACAAGATGACTCTGAAAGTTATGATTTAACCCAGGATGACAACTCTTCCCCATGCCCTGGATTAGATAATGAACCACAAGGCCAGTGGGTTGGCCAGTATGATTCTTATCAGGAAGCCAATTCTAATGACCTGTACCCCAACCAAAGCCATCCGTCCATGATGTATCGAAGTCAAAGTGAATTGCAAAGTGATGATTCGGAGGGGGCCCAGCCCAAGTCCTGGCATAGTCGGCTAAGCATTGACCTTTCTGATAAGACCTTTAAGTTCCCCAAATTTGGATCTACTCTTCAGAGGGCAAAGTCAGCCCTGGAAGTGGTGTGGAACAAGAGCACACAGAGTCTCAGTGGGTGTGAAGACAGTGGCTCTTCCTTAATGGGGAGATTTCGGACATTATCTCAATCCACTGCAAATGAGTCAAGTACCACCCTTGACTCTGATATCTACACAGAACCCTATTACTATAAAGCTGAGGAAGAGGAGGACTACTGTGAGCCAGTGGCTGACAGTGAGACAGATTATGTTGAAGTGATGGAGCAGGTCCTAGCTAAGCTAGAAAACAGGACTAGTATCACTGAAGTAGATGAACACATTAAAGACTATGACCACCCTTCCTATGAAACTCCTTATGAGACCCCACAAGATGAGGGCTATGATGGGCAGGCTGATGACATCATTAGTGAAGGAGAACTGGAAACCTTAAATGAACCAGCATTTGAAATGGAATTAGCAGAAGATGAGAACCAAAACCTCCCTGTAGAGCCACCGGAGGTCATGAAGCCAAAGAGAATCCGACCTTCCTTCAAAGAAGCAGCTTTAAGGGCCTATAAGAAGCAGATGGCAGAGCTGGAAGAGAAGATCCTGGCTGGAGGTACTCAAGTTTAAATGCTGAGTTATGTGCTATGTGTTAACACTTACCAATACAATYGTACAGGGTGGTGTAGGCTTTCCTAGGAGAAGGAATTCACCTGCAGTGAATTTGTTTGTATGTATTCTGAAAAGAATTTCATTTTGTTCAGATAGCTCTCCCAACAAGGGATTCACAAAGAAAATGAAAATAGATTTCAGATAGTTCATATTGAAATGAGCCCAACTCTAGGCCTGTACATAGTAGATCAAGATTTTTGTCCTAGGTACAGGAAATCATTGGGGAAATAAAAGGACTGGCTCTCAACCAAGCAGCCTGGCACTCATTCCCTGGTTCTGCTGGGTTCTCAGGGATGAGGAGAAAGGGGTATCTAATTTTAAAAATTTGGAGAATACAGAGAGTCAAGTATAAATATTCCTTGGTAGAACTATAGCTTAGAACCTTATAGTAGGAAGAGATGGGTTTGCAAAGCCAATCCCAGCCTATGGATGACTGCCAACTTCTCTTACACAGACTAACTAAGCTGAAAGATGCAATAGGGCCAGGGGCCCAGGGCACCCCAGAGCAGACAGACATCATTCTTTGTATTAATAGGGAGTGAGGGTGGGGAAGTTTCCTCAGGAGTGGTATACAAGTTACTTCTCAGTTACAAAAATGAGAAGAACTGAACTATTTTTCTTAATTTCCAAGGGGAACAATTTTCAATGTGAGATTTCAGAGCTGTGGGTAAATATGAGTTCATYGATTTTGTTTATTAACTAAACCTCATTTGTATATGCCTCAATCATTTACATTATATTTGATTTGCATGCCTATCGTATCTTGGGATAGCATTTTAAAATCTCATTTTAAAAACAAATTTGATCATTTATGTGTTCTCTGATTATAGTGTTAACGTCTTTTACTAAAATATTTGTTCTATATATTTTCTAAAGATATATATGTATGTGATCAAGTATCAATCTGCTATTCTGAAATTCTTTTATACAATAATTTGTTCAGCTAGTAGCTGATTGTGGCTTCTTTGCCATCAAAAACTCCTAACTTACTACTTTCTCACTGGAAGGGTCAGGCTGCAGAGACCACAGTCGCCTTTATCCTCAAATAGTACAAGACTTAAGACTATCAGCTTCCTCTCCTTCAACACAGCCTGTGTATTTAAAGGAGAAAAGATGTAGTGAGGGGATAGCGGGGTACATTGCCTGGGACTTCGTTACTGAATAAATAACAGAATAGAATAGAAGCAGCCCTCAACTATGCTGAACTGGTTTGAAAATACAGAAGAGACTAATATCATTGTTATRTAAATATAATGAWGTTAGAGAGTAATATTATCCCCATCAGAGAAAGACTTTGTGGAAGTCCTCCTTAGTGAATTCAGTTGACATATTTTTTTGTAGGTAGAATCTAGAAATTAGACCTTTTTAATTACTATGGATTTAGCAAGTTATTTAAAGACTTAACTGATGTGTGTGTATGTATGTGTGTGTGCATGTGTACGTGTGTGTGTGTGTGTGTGTGGTTATCTGTTTATAGTCCAACAAGTTAAAGGTATTGGTTTGAAATATTAAGCAAATCCTTATATTTCAAAAAATGTGGATGTTCAATTAAAATTTATTTTAGTTTCTGCTTATCAATGATTTATACACACACACGCACACACACACACGCACATACATGCACGCATGTGTGTGTGTGTGTGTGTGTGTGTGTGCGCGCGCGTGTGCGCACGCGTGTGCACCATCAGTGTGCCTGGTGCCCTCAGAGGGCAGAAGAGACATTTGATCCCCTGGAACTGGAGTTACAGGGGCTTGTGGGCAATCCTGTAGGTGCTCAGAACCAAATCTGAGTCCTTTGCAAGAACAGTCAGTGCTCCTGATTTTTTAAGAAGGAAATTGACACATATAAACAGGGACTCTTGTTTGACTTTCTGAAGGGATATCTTGCCATTTGTTGCAACATGGATGGGTCTTTAGGTGATGACTTATAAGTGATRCTGGACACAAGAATATCACAGGATACAACTTGTATGAGACATCTTAACAAAAGCAGCCAGGGCTTGAGTATAACTCACTGACAGAGCAATGAATGACCACACGAGAAGCTCTGGGCTCCCCCTTGAGCTCATAGGAAAAAATCAAATACAGAGAGAAAGATAGGAAAGCAGTGGTGCACAGGGAGTGTGGAGGAGGGAAYGAGGCATATAAGGGAGAGGAGACAAATGGAGGATGCATGGGATGAGTCCCRTCTGGGATCCAGTGGCGGAATGATTACAAGAGTAGATTACACTTATTATATTCTGGATTTGTGAACACATACCAAGGGATGATTACATGAGGTAATAAATATGCTTATTTRCTTAACGATAATCATTTTCACTATCTATACCTATCTCCTTATGTCTTAGATATATGCACAACAAGTTTATTTAAAAATTATGTTGAAATTGGAAATTCCACATTAGCATGCCTCTACAAATTAGATTGCTATGATAATGACCTTTCCAGCGGTCCTTCTTGGAAAACACCTTGGTTGTGCCTCTGTCACCAAATGTGAGACTTCTGAATCAGAAAAGGTTGTGTCATAGATTTGTGCCCAGGAAAGTCTGTGGTAGACTCAGAACCCTCTACTACCTTGTGATGTTATTATTCCATGAGGCAGTTTTAAATAGAATCCGAGGGCTCTCACCATACTAGATGAAATGGGCATATACTGCCTGAAGATCCACTCTGGTTACTGAAAGGCACCAGCTTGACYCCGCAGGAGGCCGCAGTAGCCTGGATTTCAAAGGGCAGCTCAGCTCCCCTTGGCAGTGAGCAGGCATCTTCCCCATCCTGTGCCCCCAATATGCTTCTGAGGGAAGGGCAGCCAGGGAAGGACTTCTCCAGGCTCTTTCCTGCTCCGGGTACCCAACAAGGTTCCAATCGCCGTGGCGGTTTTGTGCCTGAGGCCATCTGCTCACTGAACCTTGGGCAGGTGCCCGCWGGCTGGCTCCCGGGGCTGCCCAGTACGCATTAGGCAGCAGCTCTGTCTTTTATTWCAAACCTGGCCAGAGAGGTCTCAGTGGAAATCTCTGAGGGATGTAGAACCCCAAACGTAGCGTTACAAAATTACATGTTCACACACTTGAATTATTTCAACTCTTATCTTCAGAACCTAGAGACAAGAAACCCATAATGATTGTGGCTACTTGGTGATGGTATTGTAAAAAAAATTTACTTTACCAGCATTCCAGTGGCAAAAGAAATCTTGGGCTCTGTATGGCCAAAAACCCCTGCCACTGTGGGGTCCAAATCTTCCCTGTCACTGGGTCCTGCTGGTTGTTTCATATAGATAGCTGGCTCATACTCACTGTCATACTAAGAATGCTTTGGTTTT